>JAXGGA010002906.1:0-65000 GCA_038373865.1 Uloborus plumipes
ACCCATTAATGCCTAGCGTCCCTTTTTAGAGACAGTCCAAAAAGTGTGTGAATTGACCAGAAATGAACATTTCAACCAAATAATAGTATTCAATTATTACGTCGGTATTGCTTCAATTTATTATTAACAGATTGCAGTACATAACCATTGTAAAGTGTGTTCTGTAGCTGTGTAACCAGTATACAAAATATCTTTGGAAAAAAATGTCAGGCATTAATGGGTTAAAAAAATAAAATGCAGGTTCAAACTTGATTTTTTAGAAACTTATTCATATCACCTAATATATAAGCCCAATAATTGATATTAAGCATCATACTTAAGATTTTTCTTTATAGCGGGCTCACGGCTCAGATTTTCTTTTAAATGAAAAAAAAAAGATGCATGAGGAAATTAAAGCCAAAATTTCTTCAAAATTTCAAAAACGTAGCAATGATTATCTATTGATAAATCTTTGGTTAAAATAAACCGAAATGTCCTGAAAACTTTTTATCACTGCTTAATACCATTTTATTTCAATGATTAGATCTTACGTATTATTAATTTGAATATTTTTTCAAGAGGAAAATCTCCAAATGAAAATTAAGGTAAAAAAATCCTGCCAAATGTTCTCTTCTGACCGGTTGTTTAACTCGAGAAGAATAAATTAGGTGACGCTATTATTGACGGTTAATCTCGCATATTAGGGTTACTTTTTTGGGGGTTAAACAGATCGACGAGATAATACGTAAGTACCCAATACTTATACCCATTTTTCATCTAATACCATTATTTGGTGAATGTTTTTGAAAACCCAATTGTACATGCAATACATCGTCAGTTTGGTTATTCCTTCCAAGGACTGAAGTTTCGTGCTTTTTAGCATTCGTCATCATGGAATAAGGAAATAACCGAGATGGATACAGAAATCCTCTTAAAGAAGCAAAAGGAGCCAAAATCTCTGCTTCTTTAAGAGGATTTCTGCCTCTAACTCGGTTACTTTCCTATTCCATGATGATGAGTGCATAATAAGCACGAAACTGCAGACCATGGATGGAATAATCGAGTTGGTGGTGTATTGCATGTTTCTTCTTTAGCCCTGGCTTAGGGGTAGTTGCTTACTGCTTTGTACACATTGGTACGTTTTTCAATAACTATTATTTCAATATAATATTTCAATAAGTATTATTTATGTCAAAATTATTTCTAAACGTAAAATTATTTCTTCATTTAACATTCAAAAATCATTAATTGATTACCTTTCATTTTTTCAAAAGTTGTTATATTTTGTAAATGATGCTAATTTAGTAGATTTTTCTCATAAAGTCATCCTTATAATTGTTTATCTTTGACTTTTAAAGGGTTTATAGGTTATGAAAAAAATCAAAATACAGAATCAATGGAGTTGGTAGGTCCAAAAGTTTCAACAGTGATCATTGAGATGTGTGATGTAAACGAAAAACCGAAATTAACCAAGGAAAAAGAGCAAAGAGTAAGTGAAATAGTAACTTTTGCCTCTACAGATATTTTAATGTTGCATTTAAATATAATAGTCAATGAAAAATGGTATGAAATGCGACATTTTGCTTGAATTCCAATGTAGCACAAGTTGATATTTTTAACACGCTGTTTGGAATCCTTTTTGATGAAAATCCAGAAACAATTTTTAAAAAAAAGGACAGGATTGCAAGGCAAATTTTATAACCTGAACAGTCCTCAAAGTGACTTTAGATCTTCTTGGGCTAGCTTAATACATAGCTTTTCAAAGTTGAAGAAACAATTTGTTTCTTATGCGGTATTACGCTTTTAACACTATACCTTAAACCTATTATCTTCAGGCCTCGTTATTAAGGTAAAGCTGTAGTAAAAGTAGATAAAGCTCGGGAAACGTATAAATCACATAGACTAATTTATTCGAATTGGTGTTCTAATTTATTCATTAAATCCTGACAGAAATGGTGACGATATTTTTCACCAGAACTACCAATTTTTTTTTATATTAACAATGAAATAAACATGTTCAAAACATGTGAAGGGTTCAGTTTCTATTAAACAAATATTTCTCTTAATCATTAATAGGTTAACGAAAAAAAACATTTCCTTCTATGGTATTATATTTTAACACAACGACGTAAACTAGTTCTTTATGTGCTTTTAAGTCCCTGGCTTCAACTGAATGATGCTCATGCCACTGTTTACTACTAAAATAAAATAACTATTCAAACTATTAATGACAAACAGTGCGTCGCAAAAGTTTAGGCACAATACAAATATTTGAAAGAAAGGAAAGCTATTGAGTGGTATGTTTTAATTTCTACTAAAGGTAGACAAAATGTTCTCAACTACGTGTCTGGAGTTTTGAAAAATATAGTCAAAACGAAAATCAGAAATTACAAAGACATCTTTTTTTTCTGTCGCAAAAGTTTACTCACTGGTCAGTTTGTATGTAAATATCGTTTGAAACATGATAGGTGGATGAAAGGCGTAACACTTTTCGTAAACTATAGAGAGCAGATATTACTGAATGAATAATCAAAATCCCGAAATATCTTTATTTCTCGTCTAAAGAGGATGAAAAAGTTTAGGAGCTGAAATTTGAAAATAAATCCACTTCGCTAACTTTTTGTCTTTTAAATTGGCATTAGTGTGGTAATGCATTTGTGTTTTTTTTGAAGAGCGAAAGAAGAAATTTGTGTCTATCAAAAAAACCAAGAAAAACGAGCTTTCTTAAGGGTGAAGGAATTGAAAAATTGACTCCACCTGACAATTTGTCCCTTAATCGTGCAAAACAACTTGGATCAAAAACAGCATGCGACAGCATAAATAGATGCACAATTGAATCTGTATAACGGATTATTCTAGTTCTATGACAAAAATATAACAATGTCCTAACGACTAGAATTTTTCTCTACTTTCAGGAACATCAAAAAATTGATTCGATTTCAATGAAAGCAGTCCCAATACTTCAAAAAGATGAAAAAACAGATAGTCCTTTGCCTACAATTACAGTATCTACAAAGACAGAACGAAACTTAAAACAAACTGAAGAGCCTAACGAACATTTGTATCATCGTTTTGTATCTGCTATTAGAGCTTTGTGGACTATAATAGCATTGAAAAATTTTAATATTTCTCTTTACTATCCACATCTAATATTCGTGAGGAATTCAACTGTAATTGTCTTGGGTGCTGCACTGTTAGTTAAGTTTGGAATGTATATAGGAGTGAGTTACGATTTCTTTTCTATTATTTTAGTCATTTTTTACTAATTGTCTTCTTGTAAATATGATTTAGTTCTTATAAAATCACAGAAACAATATTCACAAATGGTGTCCGTACAATTGGGTTATTCCCCATTTTTCAAAATACTTTTTTCTAAAAGGGAACAGTCGAAAACATGGCTGAATTACTTTTCTCTTACTTTTGACTAATTTCTTGTCAAAAAAAAAAAAACTTAAAAGACGCTCACTCGCTTTTTCATTTTCGTTGCTAAAATCACGTGAATAAGTTGATATTAATAGTCCAACCAACGTCGAAAAAACAATCATTTTAAGACGTTTCTGGCTCTTTAAAACAACTTTCCCTATACTCTTCTGAGCAGCATGCAGGGTGTCTGGCAGCCGAGAGTGTTTTTTACTGCGCATTACACTTGTACAGGAAAAACAGTGATTCTTATGTCATTTTTGGGCAATTTCTCGTCAAACCGATCATAAAGGAAACGTTTTTGACTTCACCTTTTCCAATTTTAACAAAAATTGGTGTGAAGGAGACATATGACAAGATAGTTAATTCGGTCAAGTTTTATATTTCTACTTCAAAAAGTGTACGAAAAACAGAGCTGTTAAAAAAAAAGGCTTTTGATACAACTTCTTTTCTAATCATAGTGGAATAAAATCAAAAACCATTGGGAAGGAAAGAAATAGAGCTTTCCATTGATATATTATATGAAATACTTACGACAGGTTTTAGTTTCTAATTTCCCCAAAGTGGTTAAAAAATCACAATTTTTATCAACAAAAATGTGATGCGCAATAAAAAAAACAGCACCCAATCTCAGCGGATAGACATAGACACCCCGCTTAAAAGCTGCTTAAAAGAGCGTAGGGAAAGTTATATTAAAGAGCCACTCGTCTTAAAATTGTCACTCAAAAACGTTGCTTGGTCTTGGACTATATAACAAGGTCACTATATAGACGAGCCGGCAGTTTGAATCGAATGTCTCATTGTTGCAAAGCTAGGGTAAGTAGAGATCCAAAATGGCTGGTGCGTCGGCCTGGATTTACCACCAACGTTTCTAAATTTTTGACGTTACACAAGACCTCGCTTTGTTTTAAAAGTGTAAGATTTAAAAAATAAAAAAAATAAATAAAAATTTACCGTTTGGAAAATTAAAATATTTTCTGCGCCTTGTTATATTTCTTGCTTATTCTATCTATAGCAGTTTCTAAAGTAGTACTTTCTACAGAAAGAAACATGCTCATAAGGAAGGTGAGAAGAAAAACTGCTATAAGTGGATTTTCTAAAGTTGTGAGTAAAACGCGTTCAAACCTCAGATTTTAGGTGACTTTTCACTGAAAATGTGTACTCAACCACATGCTCTATACCTACCAGGGTTACACTGGTACGTCTTGCTGCAAAACAGAAAAGTGATGCTACGATTTGAACGGGTTATCTCCAAATTTTGCCTTTTGGCACTTACATCTTTGTACATTTCACTGTCAGAATTGTAAACGTATCCAGCATTAAAAAAAATTTTCATTAACTCTCTACGTATCTATATTTATATATATATATGCACAAATGTACTAGAAAACTCCTATAAATGTATCAAACACGTTTGAAAAGTCTTCAAGCGCAAACAACTTTACTGACATTGCGGCAATTTTGTGGAAAATTAGTCACCAAAATTGGAGCTAATTTGGGGATATTTCGCCAATTTCTTAAGTTCATAGAACCTAAATCTAATGTTAGCTAAGCAGGGAAAACAACTGTTCGTTGAATAAAAATTCAAAATTCGTTAGAATAAATGCCAAGTTTAGCAAAATTACATATATTTAGTTATATAAAATGTCGAAATCATATGCATCAACACAATTTGAAACAATGTATTTATGTCAAAGCAATGCACAGAACATATTTCTTATAAATTACATCAAAGTAATTGGATTTCTTTATAAGAGAGCTCCTCTTAATCAACCATGGATTTGTTTTCTTTCATGTCAGGCAAGATCCATTGCATAAAACCGGAGTCACGAACACAGAAAAAAGAAAAATCCTATCTCATACACTTATTTTTATCTTTATTATTCTTATAGAGAAAGATGAATGTTACTTGTTACTCAAAAAATTCGTCACAGACACACAATGTATCCAGAATTTTCACATTTCTTATCTTCCACTTGCAAAAATGCTTAGAAGTTTATTATGTTTTAGTACCACAATAACAATGATTTCATTCGTTAAAGAAAAATATAACTGTATGTCTACTTACTGAATGAGGTATTAAAGGCGTTATTACTATTTCTTTGTGTTAACTAAATAAAAAATCGAAAATTATCTCAAATTTTGTCTAAAGTTTGCGATCGTAATAATGATTTTCCTTTTCTAGGAAATGCGTGAAATTAGAAGACACAAAAATGTCGCTCTGCACGTGAGTACAAATCAAGTGTGTATGTTTCTAATACTAGTCGTTAATTTATTTAGATATCAACTTGAAACCAAATTTTAGTTTGGGCAAAAGCCACATTGAGTAAAATGAGACAACGTGTATAAAAGTTTAAATGAAAAGATTTAAAAATATTCAAAACCTGAGGAAACAGTTATTTTGAGGCTATCAAATGCAAGCTTCAGTGCATAAAAATGAATGGTCTATAAGACCAAGCCAATGGCTCACTTGTTCACTTGACTGTTGTCTCATTGTGAAGTACAAAATTGTCGATTGCTTTTTACAAAAGCCATATTACTTAAAACAAGGATCATATTTCTATAAATTGCTTTAAATTCAAGAGGTTTGAAAGAGCTCTGAATCACTGAGGTTTTTCCAAACTACGGTTTCTTGATTGCTCTATTTCAAGCCATTAAAAATTTTAGAGGCTCACCTGTTTGAAATCAGATTAGTTTAACTTTTTATGAAGCTTTTCTTTCAGCAAAGAAGTTGACTTTCCTAATATAATGAAAACTATCCATTAAATAGACATATATTAAAAGTTTTAAAGTAGTATATGTCCACTTGATGTAGATTTCGATGAACGTGGCCAATTGATTCAAAGCATTTAAGGCTACAGTGGACAAATAAAATTGATTTTTTTCAATTATTGATTTGTATGTCTAAAACTTTGTGTGCTTGTATTATTGTATATTTACCACATCTAACAGCATAAAAAACACAAATTAGTGCAAAAACAATGAATACTTTTTTCAAATTCAAATTTAAATAGTTTTTAACAAATTTCAAAAGTTCCAGGCGTCGCAATTTTTCTTCAACTTTGAATTTCCACTTAATTCCGATCATTAGGCATGATTGCATAAAACAATGAATTACATGCAATGTTATATGTGATAGTTTATAAAAGATGGCTGAAAATGAAAATTAATATGATTTTTTCAACTGAAGATTTCTATTTCAGCCTTCTTTTATAAATGAATCCTATACAACATTGCAAATAATGCATTGTTTTGTGCCATCATTCCTAATGACTTGATCAATTGAGTTGAGATTCAAAGTGTGTAAAATAATTGTGACGCCTGGAACATTGTGAACTTTTGTTACAAAAATATTTAAGTTTGAATTTGAAAATAAAGTATTCATTGTTTTTGCACTGATTTGTGGTTTTTATGCTTTTAGATGCCGTAAATAGCAATATATAGACACACAAAGTTTTAGACATATAAATCAATATTGAAAAAATCAATTTTATTTGTCCACTGTAGCCGTAATTGTCTTGCATTTTTAACTTCATTCATTGTACAAAGTTTTCGACTGCTTTTCTTACAAATTAAGCTGGTTGTTAAAGTTCAACTAGCGCATCAGCGAGAGACAGCAGATGGTATGGTCCAGACTGATGAGTCCAAAAGAGGATGAAACTGCAGTCTCTGGATGACTTAAGCTAGCTAAGGGGCATTGTATTTTTTTTTTCTGCCTTTGTCCTCGGTAACTTGCTGGTTAATCTATAATATTAAATATTCATTGTTTTACAAGATAAAATTTATGAAATCACTAAATCGGCGTAAAACGTAATATTTTACTAATTGTTTCGTAGAGAAAAACAATTTACTCTCATTCTTATTATTAGCTGCAATTTTTTCTCTCTTCGCAGATTGAAAAGTCAAATGACGTTATAAGTAAATCCGTAATTCAAGGTAAGTCCACTTTTTCCAAAGTTGCACAGCTGATAATATGTTCTAGTTAAGAAAACAGAAAGGTATTTCTGTTGCGTACGAACTTCTTGTTTCTCTTCTTTCTTTCTTTTCAATGGAGCTGCATTAGAGGCATTTCCTTTTCTAGACGTAGTGTGATCCCCAATTTCTTCCACCAGATGGAAGCACCAGCGCCCTATTTGATGCGAAACTGCTCTGGAAATTTCATTTTTCCGAGAGCATTCAAAGTCAAACGAGTACTCGAGGGATCTTGAACTTGCCACACAAGTATACGATATGAACTCTATCGATTCTCTAAATCTTGAAAATCCATTAACTGGAGCATGCGCCTTAATGCTTAAGTGACCAATGTCTTACCACCGCACCACTCTGTCGGCGAATTGCCTTTTTTTTTAATCCTACTCCATAAGCCAAGCTGTCGTAAACTGCAACGTCTCATACTAGCCTTTAAAACTAATGAGTATATCTCACGTAGCGAAATTCCTTCAATTTTGTTACACTTTGATGCGCTTCAACCGTGATTGCGCAGTTTCGACCAGAATACTTTTGTGCATTGCTTTTCAGAGTCCAACGTATTCGCTTTAACTTTTTTCCTTCCTCGCAAAAAAGTTGCTTGGACTTCAACCTTCTGGCAAAATCAGCCAATCAGGAGGCAGCAATCCTTTGGCCTGATGACGCCAAAAAACAATATGGCCGTCTATAGCGATATCGGCGTGCACGTGGAGACATCATATAGCCATCCATGAAAACTTGAGAATAACTTCAAGTGAGTTTTTAACCCCATATTTTTATTTAAAAAAAAACTTATAAATCTTTATTTCATAGAAACTTTCTCGTTAGAATTGTGTTTCTAGCCGATTCAACTCTCTCTTTGAGAGCCTGGAAATCGTGATGGACTTCTTTCGGTTGAAGTGCATCGAAGTTGTAGCAGGGGGCCACGTGGGCCCAGAGGTAGAGTACTCTCCTCGTAGGCAAGTGGTCACTGGTTAAAATTCCGCCTTACAAAGGATGTTATTTCATCCTCTTTGTGCCATAAATGTGTTCGTGTTTGTCAGGAGGCAAAGCGCATAGTACGCAGTCTTCATGTATGTTGAAGCTGATGGCTTCTGAAAAAAAAAAGTTGTAGCAAAGTTGAAGTGATTTCGCCACGTGTGACATGCACTTTAAACTTCAACATGTCATGCAGCCTTTGAAATTAAGTGCTTAGAAAAATAGCGAAAAATATTGTACTTTTTGATAAAATTTTCAACTTAAAAATAATATTAAATAACATTAAACTATGCTTGGAGCCATCTTTCCATGAACATATTCTTGACGTTATGATTTTTGAGTGGAGTCTCCATGCACTTTTTAATTCTTTTTTTTTTTCGTCTAGTCTTACTGTTGTGTGATCGGTAGTCGAATTTGATGTTCAGTTGAACGACGATTTTCTGTAAGTCTTTTATCGAAATCTCGAAAGTCTGAAAAGTCTTTACAAAATTATTATTCATTCATTTATTTTATAATTAATGAAAATCACTCCAAAAGTGTTAGAAGCCTAAATTTCTATTGCAGGGTTCGGCATAATGAATAGTGGGGTCTTAAAGTGAGTGAACTACAAAACAACTTTAATTTCTTTCAAAATTGCCCACTATTAAATTGTATAAATAAAGGATCATTAATTTCAAGAAGACTATGAATAGTTATTAGATTTGTGCTAAAATATTTCTTCTTTATAATTAAAAAGTAAGGACCATTGTTTCGGTTCATTTTATTTTGAAAAATATATTATTACTAATTTTATTTTCAGGTGAAGTTGCCACGAAAGACATTAATGAGAAATTGCGCATCTACGTTAATGGTGACCGTCTGATGATTCCAAGCACGTAGACTGCATTAAGATTTTTTACGTCGAACAATTTTCCCTTTTTACTTTCTTTACACCTATTTTTTATGGTAGACCAGCTGATGTCTAACACTTCATGGGTTTCAACTACAATATGTTTATCTTATCAACGCAAAAATTAAAACATGAACGCCACAATCTTCCGTATCCTTTATTTATTTTTTTTTAATCCACGGGTTTCAAAACTATGTGAAGTTACTGTACGTTAGAAGCAAATAGTATCTTTAATAGTCTAGTTGAATTAATGTAATAAATTTCTGTACTTCTGTATATTCATTGTTTCAGGTCAAATACAATCAAATTTACAAATTGAGAATAACATCAAATGATACGTGTATGCAAATCGAAAGAATCATATACTGCAAATATTTGTAAAACGGGCTAATATCCATGATCTTGCAGGATTTGAAACAAGATTCCGGGGCGTTTAAGCAAGGTCTCTAACATATATTTCTTCCGTCTTCCAAAACTTCCAAAAACTCCTCTAAGGGATTAAACTCCTGGCCGGTAATACAACCATTTTAACGCCTTAATGCCTAGCGTCCCTTTTTAGGGACGGTCCAAAAAAAGGTCTGAATTTCCCCAAAATGAACATTTCAACCAAATAATAGTTCAATTAGTACCTTGGTATTGTTTTAATTCGTTATTAACAGATTGCAGCATATATCCATTGTAAAGTGTGTTCTGTAGCAGTTTTAACTATCTAAATATTATATATAGCCTATCTAAATATTATATCGTAGGCAGAAAACAAATTTAGTAAAAAAAGTATCTACCCTCTGGGGTCTATCGTAACTTTTAAGAGACGATTCTTCTTTCCTTAATAAAAAATAGTTTTTATAAAATATTTTTTAATTATTTTTCCTGTCCATTAAACACTGTTTGTAACCAGTATACAAAATATTTCTGGAAAAAAAATGTCAGGCAATAATGGGTGAAATTTATGGCTTGTATTACCACTCGCTATGAAAAAATAAACGAACAATAGTGGTCAGAAAATATTGACTGTGTTCTGGGATCGAATCGCTGCCCGGGCATGAATGCATGGATGTAGGGGAATGTGGGGCAAAGTGAAATAGTTAAAATAACATACCTATTTCAGAATGAACGAATTGGAAATGTTCTCTAAAAATCAGTGTACATTAAGAAGAAATACTGTATTTTTTAAAACATCTATCGTTGAAATGTTATTTTTCATTTTTGGCAGTTATTTGCGCCTTCAAAAAAAGGTGGAACTGTTTCACCTCAAAAAACCATCGGGCAAAGTGAAAAATACAATATTTTGGAATGAAACACTTTTTATTCGACGAGTTACAGTAGTTTTCATCAAATGGATGCGTAAATAAATGAATAACCCTTAACTTCCCACTGTTGCATTTTCTGCAACATATGATTTATTTTAATTTAAAAGACTCATTAAAAAAATACATACAAATCAATTATCTGATAAAAAAAGTTTATTGCAGCGAAATACATGCTGATTTTGTCACTAGTTGACAGCACATTGTCCTCAGTAATCGCAATAATTATAAAAATATCTGATGCCTCAGAACTGTGTCTTCACTATAAGAAGAATACATTTTATTTTATGCTTCCTTTTGCTTTTTGAAGATATAAATTACCAGGTAAGAAATTTGAAAATTTTTCGCTCATTTAAAATTAATTCTAATTCTCTATTGGAAAATGTTTTTAAGAAATTTTATGTTACTTATACCTTGCCGCATACAAAAAATGACTGAAATTCAATTTAAAACTACTTTTTTAAAAAAATATTTTTCATCTTTATTATTACTTGAGAACTAACTGATATAATGTTTTCATAGAAATTAAAAAAATTGCGAAGTTAAGGGATAAGTGAATTATTAATGAAAAAATAAACGAACAAAAATAAACAAGTAAAAGAATTTATCAATATATGAAAAGAAGAAATGAGTGAATAAAACAGAAAAAGAATAATAAAATAAGTGAATGAAGAAATAAATAAGTAAATTAATAAGTAAAAGAATGAATAAATATAAAAATCAGGAAATAGATACGTGATTTAACAAATGAATGCATAAGAAAACAAAATTAACTATTTCACTTTGCCCCGCTTGAATTTAACAAGTTACATTAAACATTTAAAATCAAAACATGCCTAATATAAACTAAATAACGACTGCACTGGACATTAGTAAGTCTCCATTATTAGTTATAAGGATAATTACAAAATTTTTATCATTTTGTAATAACAAGAAATATTTTTGAAAAACCACGAATATTAGAACATAGGTATCAAATTTTTTGGATTTTTTTTTCGTTGATCGCTGGAGCTTTTTTTTTTTGACTAGAATCGAGTATATGTCAAATAAGTTAGTTAAATTATTGAACAATAGGCGGTGCTGCAAATTATGAACATTTTTTATCATTTCACTTTGCCCCACATTCCCCTACTTTCTCGCTCCTGCCCTTGTCCTTTCTTTGAGTGAATGTGCTGGGCTGTGAACGACTGCCTACTCGATAAACAGGGCCGTGGTAGCCCGATCGGTAAGGCGTCGGACTCGAGACCGGAGAGACCCGGGTTCGATTCCAGCCGATCAAAGATCCACCGTCTTGATTGACCTTTTAGAAGCGGGTGGCACACATGCTGTACCGCAAGTCTTTTACCTTTGAGGACGGGGTTGAAATCTTCGCTTCTACCCTTTGGAATAGGGGATTTTTCCAAGATTTCATAAAATTGTACTGGGGATTAAGGCTTTGTATTCGAACCGCGAAGTCATAAAACCTAAGTGCTTTCCGTTGCATCTTACATTTTCAGAGGAACAGGGACCTGCGGTTCAACAGTAGTACCGATCCGTATCGAAAGGGAAACTTCAGTACGAATAGCCATACGAATAAAAGGTTAATGGTGGCTGGGGCACGTTAAAAATGGCGTGATCACAAAGTCCTCCAAGTGAAACGATACCTCTGGGGGTGCTGGGCCAAGAGTTTGCTCTTCCCTTGGTCTGGTTCAAAAATGAACAGAGCGCTCTTCAGGGTCCTATCCCGGTAAAACCACGAGTTGTGGTGGGTACAGGGAAGCCTGGAGTGTGTGATACCCGATGAACGGGCTCTTACGGTAAGCGTATTGAGCTAAATATGACATCCACACTAATGGTGCTTGTATAAACGGTAGTCGAACTTGTTCCTTCAATCCGGTAGATTTGTCTACTCGGGCCCTGATACTCGAGTGGTTTACGTAACAACAACTATGAAGTGTACTTAGCTTTCATTAAAACTAGGAAAACAAATGCGCAAAAGGGTTTATTAAGCAGTGAAATTAATTTAGTTTGAGTGATAAAACTCGCATAGAACATCACTGCTTTTTAATGTCACACAAAAATCAAATCATGTGAAGGGCTTTTCACAAGAAACAAGCATCTTAGATATACCGTCCGCCCTTGAAAGGTGAAATTAGCAGTCGCGAGCCATTCCACTTAAAAAGGGGGTGATGTCTTGTAGGTAGAGAACTTTCCGAAATTTCCAGTTTAAAACTTGCATTTGCTATCGTTTTAACACATTCAACTAGACTATATATTTGAAACTAGCATCGTTCTACGTTGTTTGATTCGTCTCAAAATGCTTCTTATTATTCTTCCCCTTATTGTTATCTTTGTCTATCCCCTTATTTTAGTAAGATCAGAGAAGACCTGACGCATGCGTAAGTGCGTGGAAGATTTTACCTGATAGTACACTCAAATTAGGAAAAAATCGCGGGATGTGAGATAACAAGCTATAAACTCGCAAGAACTTGCATTTCGACATCCTAAACGGTGTCGCAAAACCTACATATGGTAGGGTGTGTGCGTTTATCAAAATCCAAGGTCAAAAGGTCACAAAAATCGATTTTTTTGCACATTTTCATAAATATATCGTTTCTTATGGGTTTTTTACTATTTGTATATATTATCAATATTGTACAGGATTAAATTCCCTACAACTATGTTATTGAAATTTTTTTGTACGTCGAATCGTTTTCGAGATGCAGGGCCAAGAGCGTGCGGTTACAGCATCATTCAAGGTCAACCGATCGGAAATACGCCATATAACGTTGATTAATTGTTGATAAATATATAATTATTAAATTTTCATTTCATATAAACTATTACATTATATTTTATCATTATTTTACACTTTTTACTATGCAGGTTCGTCATTTCAAGTTTTATTGGAGGGGGGGGGGATTCAAAGGAGCCAAACACAATGCAATTTCATCGGAAATATCAAAAAAACGCCAACTTATTTGTAAATACATTCATTTCTCAAAGCCGATGGGGGTGGGGGGCAATTGACCGCCTGACCCCCTAAATGACAGGCCAGTTATTAAGTATCAATTCATTTAATAAAATTAAATTGTGTGAAGGAAAAAATTATATTTCAATTCTACATTCTGTAATTTACATTAATAACTCCTTTAATAAGTTAAAAAAAAACGAGCAATTCTTAACGTTTTATTATAAAATATCCTTCACGCATTAATGATTGTGGAACTTTAAAAAAAATGAATAAAAATTGCAAGAACTGATAATTTTAACTATCTTCTTCTTTATCGTCTTCAACAACATTTGTCTCCAGGTCTTCCATGATTTCGGAGTCAAATGTTCTGTCTTCAGTGACATCGCTGTGATATGGTAAAGCATTGAGACAAGCTTGCCCATTGCACTGGCCACAACTAAAGAGCACTACAACCCAGATTTTCTGCATCCACATCGCGAACCATAACCACTCTTGCAATTGCAGAATTTTGTGTTGAGCAATTCTTTTGGAGCAGGTGCTAAATTTGTTGTGATATGTTCCAGGAATTCGTATATTAATAAGCTTTTCTTTGTTACTTCGATTTAGTAAGATTTTTTCTTGCGTATTTGGTACACTGTCACGTCGAAACAAACTTCATATATTTTTGAAATTGCAGCAGTTCTTCTCATCTGCTTCATTGCTGTAGTCTGAATATCCGTCAAATGCAACAATATTTTTTGGACTGTAATGCTTTTGTAAATACTTTACATATTTATTTAAAATAAAATCGTCATTGTATGACAAGATGACGCCAATAAACTTTGTTCTCAATGAAAATAATGTGACGTTCGTTATTGATAGCGGATTTCTTCTGAATCGCGTTGTATGGAGTAGAGAAGATACTTTTCTACTATTTTAGATAAATACAAAAGTATTTACAAACGCATTACAGTTCAAAAAATATAGTTGCATTTGACGGATATTCAGACTACGGCAATGGAGGAGCTGAGAAAAACTGTTGCAATTTCAAAAATATATGAAGTTTGTTTCGACGAAAAGGCGGTAATACCAAATATGCAAGACATTTTTTTTTATCAAATTGAAATAACAAAGAAAGCTTATTAATATGCTAATTGAAAAATTTCAAGCTGTAAATATTTACCAAACGTGCCAGAGACGCTGCAGCTTGTACTAATTATTGAAACAGCAATTGAAGGATCAAAACCTGAAACAACTGCAGTTATAACAGGAGAAGATTTACTTGTCGTTTTAAATGGATGAACATTATTTCATCATCAGAAAACTTTCTTTGAAAAAGTCGCCAAAGAAAATGTAAAAACAAAAATATACTCTTCCACAAGTTTTGATAAGTATCCTAGTTCAAAAAAACACATTTTGCTTTTACATAAATGAGGTGGCTGTGCTACGATCCCTGCGCAGGGATCGTAGCGCAGGGATCTGCGCAGGTAAAAGCATTTGAAAATCTGAAGAATTTGGATGAATTTGCAGCACGCAGCAGCATTCGAAGAAAAAAAAAGTCCGATTCAAAGACTATTTTAGAATGAAATTCAAAGCTTATTGGAAAGCTATATAACGCTCCAAAATCTGTGGACAGTATCGATCATCTTCGTTATGCACAATACGTCAAGTCAACAAAATTAAATAAACTAGTGCAGCTATCAAATATTTCACCAACAAGTGCAGCAGCTCACCAACATTTCAATCCTGTTTATTATCGAGTTCAAACTTGGTTAGGGGATGATTTGGATCCTCAGGAATGGGGTTGGACAATGCGCAAACTATTTCCTGGAAGCTATCATGACAAATTTAGCACCTGCTCCAAAAGAATTGCTCAACACAAAATTCTGCAAGTGCAACAGTGGTTATGGTTCGCGATGTGGATGCAGAAAATTTGGGTTGCGGTGCTCTTTAGTTGTGGCCAGTGCAGATTGGCAAGCTTGTCTCAATGCTTTACCATATCACATGTCAATGAGGACAGAACATTTGACTTCTGGAAGATCTGGAGACAAATATCGTTGATGACGATAAAGAAAAAGATAATTAAAATTATACTCTCTCGCAATTTTTATTATTTTTTTTAATTTCCACAATCATTAATACGTGAAATGATATTTTATAATAAAAACAGTAATTAAGAATTGCTTTTTTTTACTCATTTAAGGAGTTATTAATCTAAATTACATTAGAATTGAAATATAATTTAAGTGTTTTCCTAAAAACAATTCTATAACTACGCGGACAGGTAAGTGTTATAAAATAAATTTATACATAATAACAGGCTCGTCATTTAGGGGGTCAGGGGGGCGGGTCAATTGCCCCCCGCCCTAGCTTTGAGAAATCAATTTATTTACATATAAGTGGGCGAGGTTTTTGATATTTTACGATGAAATTGATTGTCCTTTGCCCTCCCCGATCGATAAAACGAAATGACGGGTCTGCGAAAAAGAAATAGATACGTAAGTAAAATAATTATTAAATTTTATGTAATAGTTAATATGAAATTAAAATTATAAATAATTATGTATTTATCAACAAATTAATAAACTTTATATATCGTGTTTTCTGACCAGTTTGACCTTGAATGGTGCTTTAACCGTACGCTCTCGCCGGCTCTGTATCTTAAAAACGATTTGACGTATAAAAAAATTTCAATACAAAAGTTGTAGGGAACTTAATCCTCTACAATATTGATAATATATACAAATAGTGAAAAACCCATAGAAAGCGACATATTTGCGAAAATGTGCGAAAAATCGATTTTTGTGACCTTTTGACCTTGGATTTTAATAGACGCACACACCCTACCATATTAGTGCAGCAGATATATGACAAAAAAAAGTGAAATTGTGCCTTTAATGATAGAAGCATATAACTTGGTGTGCATATACTACGTATAATTACGAGTCATTTTGGATACGCGGCCATCTGATATTTCGAATATTTCAGTAATGGCGGACGTTCGAAATGGTGGCCTCTGAATATATTTTATGTGCTTCTTTGTTTCGATATTCACAAGATTAAGCGTACGTTACGAGTAAAATCATGGAATTTCTTTCCTTTTCTAATAAGTTCTATTGCATTGCGTGTTTTAAGTGCATTTTATTTTTTACCGCTAGGGGGCGCTTTATAGTTCTTTTTTAATCGTCCAAAATGCGCAACAGATATGTGACCAAAATTGATGGAATTTTGTCTTCAATAGTAGACGCTTACAAATTTGGATAAAGATAACAAATATAAACTCATGTTTGTGAAAATTACAACACCATAAAGGAATCGTCATAATTGAATGAAATTAAATACACAGATGAGTGATAGTGGTACAAAAAAAAAAGATTAAACTTAGAAAGCCAACAAATAATTAAAAAATATTGAAATTAGTATTTTGTGTTTCCGCCACGCGCTGCAATAATTGCTGCTACGCGACGTAGCATGGAGTCAAACAAATTTTTAATGTCTGCCTAATCAAGAGAATTCCATACTGTTTGTATGTGTACCCAAAGTTCGTCTGTAGAAGCAACAAGACGAGGATCATGAACGAGACGCCGACCAACGAAATCCCACACATGTTCAATCGGAGACATATCTGGGGAATACGCTGGGCAGGGCAGAAGCTGTACTTGCTGCGATGCAAGGAAGGATTGAACTGTCCTAGCGACATGAGGGCGGGCATTATCCTGCTGAAATACAGAGCCAGACAAGCCTTGAAGGAAGTATGAGGCTGTAGAACTTCACTGATGTCCCGGTTGCTGTTCAGGCTACCCACAATTCGTAGCAATTGAGGTCATCCGTGATATGATATGGCACCCCAGACCATAACTCCAGGTGTTCGTCCACTGTGACGTTCGGTAATGCACTCTGGAAGGTGGCGTTCACCGACATAGTGTCGGACGCGAATGCGGCTATCATGGTGCCACAAATTAAAGCGGGATTCGACAGAAAACACAACATACTGCCAATCAGAAGGCCAGTCCTTACGCTGATTGGCCCATTGTAGCCGCAGTTGGCGATAGTTTAGCGTGAGCGGGATCCTGTATTATAAAGAAGTCTTTTTGCGCAGTCCACGCTGCATCAGACGTCTACGAATTGATGAAGCACACATTGAAACTCTTGTAGCAGTTGACCACTGTGCTGCCAGTTATCTGGAAGAAGCTGTACGGTCCGTCAGTACCATGCGGATCAGGTGTCTATCATCGCGCGCTGACGTCACTTTTCAGGGTCCACTCCCGGATTTCCGAGCTGTCCAACACTCGTCCGTCCGCTGCTTCCAAACACGCATCACTGTGCTGCTGTTACGCTGCACACGAGCGGCTACTTCAAGATAAGACAATCCAGCTTCACGAAGGCCGATGATCCTCCCCCGTTTAAACTCCGTAAGTTGTTAAAATCTCGCTCTTTTTCGTCGAAGAGGCATAAGCAACGTCTCATCTAACGTTTATTACAAGCAGATAACCACCTATAACCATTCACACCTTGCTGCAGCCGTCTATTTATTCGGATAAATCTGGCGTTCAGAGGGCGCTGCTCAGCGTACGCATGCGCTACGAGTCTAAAATTCTAATCATTTGCATATCATACCCTACTTTGCATTAGCTGAAAATTTCAGCCAATTCGCAGAAGTCCTTCATGGTGTTGCAATTTTCACAAACATGAGTTTATAATTACGAGGAGCACACTCTTTATGCATGAAACAACAATAACTCTGTATAATTTTAACAGTTGTCATTTAACATGATTTAAAAAGGTTTTAAGGAACTCTAAAGATATTCACAGGAAGCTTTGGATTTCAATATCCTCTCTCTCTTTTGGATATCAGTTCTCTGGTTGTGAACAGGAGCCTCCCCCCTCCCTCAAAACCTTTACCCTTTCTTCCACCCTCTTTAAAATGTTAAATTCAATAAATGTTTACTTCACTGCTTATACAATGCAGGTTATGGAAAATATAAAAACATTTGCATATATGATAAAACAAGGAAATCAACTAAAAATGTTCAAATTTGGAGAATTTGTGAAAATTTGAGAAGCTGTATCTCAAAAACTATTACAGCTAACAAGTCCATTTTGGTATCAACTTGTAGCAAATTTAATGTAGTTTAAATATGTATAAAATGATGTTTGTCAAAAACGTGCTCTTTCATGGTCAAAATGGGGAAAATTCGAAAAAAGTACGAAAATTTAGCAGTTTGACTGCTGCCGATAGACGAAATCTCAGATGGCCGCGTATCCAGAATTAAATCATTTAATGTGTAGTATACGTGTGCCAAGTTTCATGTTTCTATCATTAAAGGCACAATTCGGGCACATATCTGCTGTACTATATGTAGGTTTTGAGACACCGTTTAGGATGTCGAAATGCAAGTTTTTCCGAGTTTATAGCTTGTTATCTCTCATTCCGAGATTCTTGCCAAATTTCGCCTAATTTAACTTTACTAGAGAAATCAGACAGTAGTTAAAACCAAATACATAATACAAAAAAATAAAAAATACCAAATTTCGAAGCATAAATAAAAAAATAGTTGAAGGAATTTTTAACACTGATTGTAAAAGGAAAGAAATTCTGAAGGAAACAAATCGCTGGCAAAATGTACTCAAGAATATTTTTCATAAGTTATCAGCACAAAGAAAAAGCAATATCTATAAATTTTATATGAAGAGTTTAAGTAAGAGGACATATTATTAAAAGCTAGGTGCTAATAAATTCGTCTTTTTCAAATCCACTTGGCACTGTTCTCTATCATCTAATCTTAAATAAAAGGCACTGAAGCATTTTAGTAACGAGTCTCAAAAGAAATCTCTTTTAAATAACGAAATTTGTCACTCTTCTCTTAAATCTGTAGAAAACACCATTTAACTAAATTTTCCTGCGATGATGTTTTGTTTTAAATAGTCTTTTAAGTTGGTTACTAATGCAGCGAAATAAATTACTTTGAAATTTATATCCTTTTAAGAAAACGATTCTACAGTCAAGCATGATTGAGGGATTGTATTCAATTAAATTATGTTGAATAAATTTTCTTAGATCTTTCATTCGATGCGTAGATTTGTTCTATGCAATGTTACATTTCGTTTTATTGCATATATATTTTCCTAATCTTTTAATCATTATTTTAAATATTACGTTCCTTAAATATAACATATATTTTAAATGCTACGACAATCTGTTTAGATGTTCTTTAAAAAGTGTATTTTCTTGACATACACATTTATTCGCTTAAAAGCAAGTCTAATATCTTCAAAACTCAAGATATTAAATTGCGTGAGTCATATTTTTGATATTAAAGTTTTTTTTTTCAGTTTGCATCCATTGCGTAGCTTATCTACATTGCAAAAGAACTAGTTTTTACAGTATAAAAATGAAAGCAGAGATTTCAGTTTAAAACTAAAATTCACAGTAATAAACTGTAAAACTAGAAATTTTACAGTTTCTTACTGTAAAGTTGGAATTTTGACAGTTTATTGCCGCAAAATTTTGCTGTATTATACTGTAAAAACAACAGTATAATACTGGCAGCAAAGGTTCCAGTTTAAAACTAAAATTCAGGGTAATTAACTAAAATTAGTAATTTTAAAGTTTATTGTTGTAAAATTAGCAATTTTTACCGTTTATTACATTAAAATTAGGTGCATTGTATTATAAAAACAACAGTATTTTTTACAGTGCAGTTGCAGAACATCCTAGTTCCTCTAAATTTAAGTTACCTACATGTTTCTATATAATGAATGAATCTATGCCTTCTAATAAAAATTCTTTCTAGTGAAATTATGCTACTTTGGCAACGGGTCTTCTTTCCATGATTTATAGTCAGCCAAACAAAAGAGCGGAGCGGTGCTGGTTTTGGAACATCGAAACAACGGTGGAGTAATTAAATTCTCTTGAAAAACAACACTCCCGCTGATGAAAGCTCATTTAGTTAGAGCAATTATTCCAGTTCGTTACATGCTGCACTAAATGAAGTGGTTTCGGGAAAACAATGTACTTGCCTGACGAATTCTCACCTCCTTCAATGTTGCGTTTTGTGTTTTATTTCTTTCTTCTCCTAAATAAATTCTCAGTGTCGTTTTTACTGCTGACAGCAGTAAATTCAAAATCCGGAACTTGTTTAAGAAGTTGTATTTTCCAGCTGAATATCTGTTTTAAAAATCTTCATTAATTTTTAAGACATAAAACTAAAATTCCAGATGAAGCGTGAAGACTGAAACTTAATCCAATTACCTCAATCTGGGTAGTACATCACTTTTATTTAGAATGATTTACGTTTTAATTATTTTTGTTTCAAAAATTTGGTACGTTGAGTTTTGGGCTTTTAATATATTGCATTTCCTTTTTAAAAAGTGATCTTAAGGCACATTTTTCTCAAAATAAAAATAACTAAATGAAGTGTAAAAAAATATTATGTGTAAAACTGAAATACTTTGAATACATAAGTTAAATCATAATTTCCAACAATAATATAGTATGTGTGTACGTACGTGTCTGTCTATTGACTCTCTACAAAACGTATCATTTCCCTACAGCCACCATATCTAAGACATTTCAGCTAAACACATAATTCGAAAAATCTTTGTTGAAAACTCTTTTTTAGCTTTTGCTGCTTTTTTTTTTGTTTTTTTAATTTCATTTTTAAGGAAACGTTATAGATAAATAAATAAGTAAATACCAACACCACTAATACGAAAGTTTAAAAAAAAAATAGCACAATTAAATATGATGATAACAACGAAAAGAGTTTGAGCCTTTTTAATATATGTGACGGCAACGATAATAAATTCTTAATTCAACGATAATTAATTATTAGAGCACTGTAAATGTTGTACGGTAACAAAAGAGCACTAAAAATAGGACTGCCATCTATGAATATTTAAAGTGCGTAGCTGCAAAAGTAGTCTTCGATTCTAGTTTTCACACAAATGCGTTACTCTTTTTTACAGGGAGTTCTTGGGTAGAACAACCTGAAACAACCAGTTTCAAGATGGCTCCCTAAGTAGTTTAGACATAACAAGAAAAGTTATTGTTCCTTATATCTTTTGGTAGTTGGATAAAAGATTTCTTTTTTAAAACATGTTTTTGAGGATAATAAATAAAAAAATCTTATTAAAAAAGAACACCACAAAATTTTAAAAAGAAGGAATTTTACAGAAGTTCTCGTTACGAAACGCTGTTTTAGGAGCAAACAGTTCTATTCTTTAATGCGTTTAATTTGCTACGACGCGCAATATTTAAAAATCATGTGAGGGGCATATTGAAGAGAAAATGATGTTAATGGTCGAAAGAACAAAATATTTCTTCAAACAATTTTGGTGAGAGAAAATATTTTTTTTTCAAAACACGCAAGAATAGTCAAAGCTTACAAGAGAAATGTGCGACAAAGAAATAGTCATTCAGGGCATCTTTGAGCCCGATCGGATAACTATGCACCTCCTACGTATTTTTTTATTTTGAAGTCAAATACACTAAAGAAATAATGTCTCAGTAATATGTTTTTCTTATGAAACCATAAAATAAGACTTTGGCTTTTCATCAGGCCCGTCATTTAGGGGAGGGGGGGGGGCAGGGGGGCAAGTGCCCCCCCCTGGCTTTGAGAAATCAATGTATTTACATATACACTGAAGTGACAAAAGTCATGGGATAGCAATATGCAAATTTTCAGATGGCAGTAGCATCGCATAGAACAGGTATAAATGCGCAGTGCTTTTACAGAGCTTTCATTTCTGTTCAAGTTATTCATGTGAAGAGGTTTTAACGTGATGATGACCGCACGACGTGAATTAACAGACTTTGAACGCGGAATGTTAGTTGGAGCTAGACGCATGGGTCATGCCATTTCGGAAATCGTTAGAGAATTCAACATTCCCAGATCCACTGTGTCAAGAGTGTGCCGAGAGTATGAAATTTCAGGCATAACATCCCACCATGGACAGCGCAGTGGTCGACCGCCTGCACTTAAAGATCGAGACCGGCGACGTCTGCAAAGAGTCGTAAATTCTAACAGACAAGCAACACTGCGTCAAATCACCGTAGAAATCAATGTGGGACGTACAATGGACGTGTCTGCTAGAACTGTGCGGAGAAATTTGGATTTCTTGGGCTATTCCAGCAGAAGACCGACTCGAGTGCCTTTACTGACAGAACGACATCGCTTGCAGCGACTCTCGTGGGCACGTGAGCATATCGGTTGGTCCCTAGATGAATGGAAAACCGTGGCCTGGTCCGATGAGTCACGATTTCAGCTGGTAAGAGCCGATGG
Organism: Uloborus plumipes; assembly: GCA_038373865.1. Taxonomy (NCBI): domain Eukaryota; kingdom Metazoa; phylum Arthropoda; class Arachnida; order Araneae; family Uloboridae; genus Uloborus; species Uloborus plumipes. The sequence goes on from JAXGGA010002906.1 coordinate 22,756, forward strand.
TAGGGTTCGAGTGTGGCGCAGACCCCACGAAGCCATGGACCCAAACTGTCAGCAAGGCACTGTTCAAGCTGGTGGTGGTTCCGTAATGGTGTGGGCTGTTTTTTCATGGCATGGACTTGGTCCTCTAGTGCGACTGGACCGAACATTGACTGGAAATGCTTATGTGCAGCTACTTGGAGATCACTTGCAGCCATTCATGGACTTCATGTACCCAAACAACGATGGGATTTTTATGGATGACAATGCGCCATGTCACCGGGCCACAACTGTTCGCAATTGGTTTGCAGAAAATTCTGGACAATTCCAACGAATGATTTGGCCACCTAGATCGCCCGACATGAATCCCATTGAGCATTTATGGGACACCATCGAGAGGTCTGTTCGTGCCCAAAATCCTGCCCCATCAACGCTTTCACAATTATGGACGTCTATCGAGACAGCATGGCTCAATATTCCTGCAGAAGACTTCCAACGACTTGTTGAGTCCATGCCACGTCGAGTTGTTGCACTTCGCCGGGCAAAAGGAGGGCCGACACGATATTAAGAGGTATCCCATGACTTTTGTCACTTCAGTGTAAGTGGGCGTGGTTTTTTATGTTTTCCGATGAAATTGCATTGCGTTTGGACCCTTTGCTCCCCCCCCCCCCCGCCTGGGAAAACTTGAAATGACGTCACTGCTTTTCATGATTTTAAAATATACTATACTATAAAAAAAAGGAAGAGTCAAGGTTTTTGGGACTAGCTCGAAGATACTCTGAATGACTGTACACTGTAAAAATTCAATGTTGTAAGCGACGTAATACTTTACAACAATCCAAAGAAAATAAAAGTTATTACAGTTTTGAAGATGTAGTAAATTGATTTTTCTAAGACTTAGGTACGATGAGAAAAACACAACTATTATGTTTATCTAGGTGTCTGCTTAACTCATCAGAATTAAAATGCTTTTTTTTTTCTTAACTAATTTGGAAATATCACTAGTAAAAATAAAAGATATAAGCCTCAAATCCAAAACTTTACAATATATTAGGTTTTCTAGAAAGCGCAGTTCCAACTATAGATTGAATTACCAAAAAGAGATTTTTGTAAAGAGAAATATATTTTTGTGTTGCGGTATTGTAGAGCTTGATTTTGTTATCTTGGCTTAACACTTTTATTAATACTGTTATAAAAGCTTAAGGAAAAGGAATAATTATAATCTCTGCTATGAAATACTTTTGTAATTTCTTTTCTAGAAAATCTTCAAGTATTTAGGCTAAAGCTATCTCTTTAAGTTTTCGTTTTCTAGACAGTTAATGGAGTTTTCAAGTCAAGAAAATTTTTTTAAAGATAAACTTTGTTATATTTTTTGATTACGTAGAAATCGTTTTTTTTTTTCCGGAGTCGTTTGTATTGATTAGGCAGCAAAACTACTAAGCACTTAGCGGGTAAAGATCAAAAATACATACTTTTAAAGAAAATTAATAATAACAGTACCTTTTAGTTCTTGTAAGTGAATCTGGCACAGCATCATTTCAAGGTAGACACATATTAAAGAGCAGACTGGAATAAAATTCTTTTGATGTAGTTGACTAATTCAGAAGTTAAGTTTTTGACCTAAGTACTATATTCTATTAAGACTTTTTTCAAATAAAATTTATACTAGAAGTTAAAAAATAACTTACTGATTTAAGTGCAGCCTATCCCCCCCCCCCCCCATGATAGCTCCAAATTTATAAAACATAAAGATTGATAGTGTAAACTCTTAATGAAACAAAAAAAATGTATACGCAAATTTAACTCTGATACGTAAAATGTATTTAACATTATCTCGGTCATATCTGCATTATGGGCTCTTCTTTAAAAAAAAACGTTAGTCTTGTCATCAAATTATTTATCTTGCAGTTTTTTCATTGATGCATATCAATTGAATTTGCGCTTATTACTTTGTTAGTATTTAACTTATTCATTTTCACTAGCAAATATTTTTTCAAAAACAAAAGCAACATTATCGAATTACTGCAGTATAAATCCCAAAAAATTGTAGCTGAGAGCAGTTTCTCAGTAAGTAATTAAAGTAATTAGCAAAAGTCAAACAAAAGCTTCCCCTCACTTAAATGAAAAAAAAAAAAAGGTTTTCATTTCACTGAAGATTCCAAAAGTAATTAAAGATTTGTGAATTGCGCTTCATTTTTCTTAATTCCTTTTCAATTTTGAAACACCTTTTATCTTTTTAGATAGAAATGGAATTAAAAAAGTGTGTCGTCTTCGTCTTATATTCTCTCTTGCAGCTGAAACACTTATTTTGATTAAACACAAATATTTCTTTTTTCAATTTCATACTTTTTTAGAACATGAAAAACTTTTTTTCAGATACGAAACAGATTCTATGAATCGTAGTCTTAAATATTAATGACGTTTCTAAAAGAGAATGAATAAAAATCTTAGCTTGCTAGGTTTTCAAAAATGGACGTTTGGGAACATAAACAGAAGCAATGCCAAAGACGCAGTTGGACTCGAAAGCTTAAAAATTCTAGAGTCCGGAGTTTGGCATTTTTCCTTCCAATCTGCAACCACGTTAGAAACATATACACTTTTAAATTTCATCATTTTGATTCAGTCATATCTTTGCCTTGAGTCAATGTTATGAACGAAATATGGCATTTAGATCTTTATTAATAACTTTTTCCTGTTTCTTGCAACCAAAAATTGTGAATATTCAGAGCCTGCACATTTTTTTTTCAAGTGTTAGGTCGCAATTTTTTCGTATAGTTAGTTTTAGAGAAAAAAAAAAAAGGTTTGAAAGCTTCCCTTAGGTTGCTAATGTGCAACAATTTTTAATTATTCCGAAAGTACCCTTGAAATAGCTTAATCAAAATATATTTTTTGTGGGCTATGTGTATCTCTGTGCCACTAGTTTTGCTAGTTCCAATTTAAAAAAATCACGCATAAACATTTAAAAAATGGAACTTAAAATGCTATTTTTTAAATATTTTTCGTTGTTACACATTTACAAACTTCAAAGGCCTTACGTTAAATGTTAATACATTTTGATTTCAAAGCAATTTTTTCTATATACATCTAATACCAATACACAACTTTTCCCACCACAGGCGTTTTAGATTTAAAAAAGAGTTAAAATCGACCAAGCCTAGTGCTTATTTAGTTTTAGTGATATCGCAATAGTAAAATTAATAGAATATGAGTGGAGCAATTTAGAGTAGAGAAATTGTGACTTTAAATTACCCTGAATACTTATATACACTATATTAAATTACTAACGTATTTTGTTTCAATTTCATCTTACTCATCTAGAAAAGATTTAAGATAAACACACACTGTAAACTGTTAATTTTTCCCTTTTCAAAAATAAAATCAAATGGAGAAACGCAGCATTTTGTATTAAAAATCCACCTACAATCTATTTTATTTTGATTAAAACAATTGGGTTATCTCAGTGAGAAAAGTAGGAAAAATTTAATAAAACGTAACGGCTGTATAAAAAAAGTCAACAATATTTTCCAAGCATATTTCAGTAACGTAGAAAGCTATTGAAAAAATAGGAACTGGTATTGATATAAACTAAAATACTATAAAAAATCTACTTTCAGGGGGAAAAAAGTCATTTGTTGAAGATCATGCTTTCATTTTCTACCGCATGTGAAAGAATGTAACAAAGGATCAAGTATATTTTTAACCGTATTGAGCAGTACCTTCCTTTAATTTAAAGTTTATCTTACTGTAAAGAAACTTTCGAAGTAAAAAACATTAAGAATCGGAAGAAAAGCCTAGCAAGTGCAATAACTTAAGTGATAAGGCACATAGGAAAGGTTTTTTTTTTTTTTTTGCCAGTGGCTTTCAAGATATTTCTAGGTTTTATGTCTTTGTACTGATCATGGCATCAAAATATATCTCTTGCTTTATTTATTTTTCTTTCTTTTTACTTTCAAAAATGCAAAATTTTTTTGGATTATAAAGTATGCTGAAATCTATATATATATAAATGGATGTATGTATTTGTATATACAAATACATACATTTGTTTGTTTGTATGTTTTGTCCTTATACAAATACAGTTTTCGTTGGATTTTCATCAAACTTGGCACAGAGGCTTCTTTATACATTAGAATTCTCATAGACTGGGTTTTGAAACTTAAAAAAAAGCTCAAAATTCAATTTTTTGTCTAAAAATGGCAATTTTATTTCTATTTTGAATGGATAGAGTAATAGTGATAAGCCTTTAAGAATACAAATTAATAAAATTTAACACATTTAAATATGAGTATGAAAATATATGAACATTATTACTAATATTCTCTATGGAAAGTTAATTTTGAGCTTCAAGGGAAGGTCAGGACATGAAGACCACTTCTGTTTTAGGCTACTGCTATATATGTATCTAGCTACACAGGACTTAATTTGTAATAAAGGACGTGCGGAGTTTGATAGTTTTCAAAGCTTATTATAGTATGCAAATCTATAGTAATATGTAAATAGACGGATTATCATTGATAAGATGAATTAATTTAAAATTCGAGAGTATTACAGGAGCGTTAGTTTCCATGAAAACGAAACCCTTAAAGCAGTAAGTTACCCCCCCCCCCCCTTATAAGCAAGGGCAAAGGCAGAACTTACCTACAATCACTATGCCTGTAGCTTGGTCATGATATTCTGCGATTGAAATTTCGACCTTGTTAATAGCCCATCTGTCAGGAATAGTCAGTAACTGAGCTAGAGGTAGATATCCTCTTACTACAGATAAGATTACCTTCAAACTGGTAGATACGATCAATTTGCCAAACAAGCGAGCCACTGCAAATCACGATGTAGCTCAACTTGAAAGAAAAAGACTAGAGGATATCTAGCTCTGGCTCAGTTACTGACTATTACTGATACATAAATTCCTAACCAGGACAAAACTACAGTCTCAGGATGCCATGACCAAGCTGTATGTACATTTTACTATAAGGGGCATTTCACGGTATTTGTGACATAGGGGTGTCCGTAACAAAACTTTTTCAGTTTGAATGTTTAAAATTTTTATATATATTGAAAAAGTACATTCTAAAGTGTATGAATATCATATTGTTTTCATAGTTCACTTTATATTATGTTTGTAATTGCACTCAGAACATTGGAAATGCAATTTTTAATGTTACGGATTCAACATTGAATTTTTCTTTAAATCTGGCTTAAACCCATTTTTAAGCCAAGACTGGTACTTGCGACAGATAAAGTAAAGGCTCAACTCTAATATAGCTAACAATTTTAATCAAAAGTGCGTTTTATAAAAAATTATGGATTGTGAAAATGATGACTGTAGAGTCCGTAACAATAATTGGAATAAAAGTTTAGTTTTTAAAGAAAAAATCAATGCAGAGTCCATAATAGTGAAAACTGCATTTTCAATGTTCTGAGTGAAATTAAACACATAATATAAAGTGAACTATGAAAAAAAATGATATCTATATACTTTAGAATGTACTTTTTCAATATATAAAAAATTTTTAAACGTTTAAAAGTTTTATTACGGACCCCCCTATGTCACAAATACTGTGAAATGGCCCATAAAAATTTCTCTTATCTATGCTATTTGATGATATGGATAATTTTTGTAAGGAAGATTGAAAAGTTAGATTTTTTAAAGGTTATTTCTATCATATCAGTTTAACTTTGCAGCAAAAAATTACATTATAGAGAAACCTCCTTTATTTCAGGAAAATTATCATCAGCAAGTTTAATACCGAGTCTCTTTTTCTTAACATTAAAAACACCGTTGTTTTTAGAAAAAAAGAAAGAGAAAGGTCTTATGACACAGTAATCTCTTTTTGTTCCCATCAGAAAGAAAACATTTTTTTTCTCCTATGCACCAAGGAGACATAGTCCGTACTTTGTAACTAATGTTATGGAAAATATTCCGTTTTGTAAGCGACATTTACGGAGAGTGTTTATACGAAAAGTACTCTAAAAGCATATTCTTTCTTTAATAACATATGCAGTAAATTTGTTTTACCTCTTGAAAAGCATACTTTAGCTAATGGATATAGAGCTTCACTTAGGAAGCGGCTTTTTGGAATGGAATTTGTATGCTCTTTTTTGGTTACCTTTTGAAACAATGCCATCATCATTTAAGATTTTGCGTATTGTAATTCTGAGCAAATCATTGTAGAAGTTATTTCTTTACTAATTTCTCATTTAAATAAAACTAACATTTATAATGACTCGATCCATTTACTGCGTTATTTTGATTATGAATACATGTATATTTCTGTAATAAATTAGTAAAATTTTGAAAAAACATGAAAACATGACATTTTTAATTTAAAGTTTCAATGTATTCTGAATTTTAATTCTTCATAATTCGGCTGCTTGCGTTAATATCCATGTAATTTTTCACTTTTTGTAGAAAGATTCATGCCCCGATTGTTTCTTTATATGATTGCTCACACATTTCAAAGCATATATGACGTTAATTTTATGGTTAAATGAAGCAGTTTTCATTTTATCAACTGACCCATCGTTGTATATTTGTTTCTAATTATTTACCGCATTTACTCATTATTTCAAATTTATATTGTAAAATTAATATTTTACGAACACTCATTTAAAATAGCTTCATTCCTCACATTTTTACGTGACTGTTTAAGCAGGTCTACTGTCTTGTATATTCTTATATAAACTTAGTTTTGCTTTTGTACAATAATTTAAGGAAGTTTCTTATTGTTTATTCATAAAATGTCAAAATAATTTTAAGGTATGTTCTTTTTCAAAACACAAGTCTCAAAATGGAAGAAAAATGGGAGATATTGTAATTAAAATCCCCTTTAACTAATTAATTTGGGTGTACTTTTGCTCCAAATAAACGAAGGAAGTGCGTAAATAATAGAGTAATTTGTGTAATTGAATATCTTGATCAAATTTGTATTATGAATTCATTATATTGCAGTCGCAACTCTATCTTAATTAATATATTACATGCACTATTTCATTTATATCATTTGCTTTGGTTAACTAAGTTTGTATGTCATGAATTCTTTATAAAATAAATGAAATCAAGAATATTGCTCTTTTAATTCCTATTCAAATTGCATTAGTTTAATCATGTCCGCCATATATGATAAGTAAATGCACTACTCATATAATATTAATATACAAACTGTTAAATGGAAGTTTAAAGAATAGTCCTGATCTCTTTTTAATAATACTGCACTACATTTTCCTTTAGTAGCCCTAGAATGAAAAAACGAAGTCTGTCTAAAAGAAGAGTTCACACTAGAAGTGGCTTAACAAGATCCTAAAACATCCTTTCGTTTAGAAATTTTCCTGCAGTTTTCTTGTAATAACTTTCTTATAACAATTAGACCAGACTCTGGAAAGGGCTGAGCATGCAACATTGTAACATACGAGGACAGTTGAGTATGCAACATTGTGTAAATGTATCAGTAATAATTGTCGAAATAAAAATAAGTAATTGCTTGTCCTGCTTACACATATTCTATTTCAATTCGCTATTCTCTCTTATATAATTTTAATTGATTATTTTTTAAAAAGATTTTACTATTTAATTTTATTAAAAACAACTCATCATCACTTCGAGTATTCAAATTAACTATAACTTATGCCAGAAGTAATCAATAAAAGGACTTTTTAGTATGTATTCCATAGATTTTCTTTACAAGTAAAGGAGATGAGAAAAAAAAGAACCAAAAATAAACCCGGCAAGATCCATATTGTTAATCTATGAATTTCTTTGTACAGAAATGCATTTACAGAATGCTGTCCTCATATTTTGGATATTCAAAATAATATAATGCAAGACAACATTTAGACAATGCAGCGCCTGGTCTAAATGTTGTCTTGTATTATATTTCGTCTCATTTTGGTAACTCCTTCTTGGTGTGTTGATTTTTTTTGTTATAGAGTGCATTAGTAAATAAAGGTTCCGTGTCTTGACAATAAGTGAGTTTTCATTTAAGGAATAACTTAAGTAGAGGGTTTTTGATATCCATCCCTGATTTAATTTTTAAGCGATATATTAAAGGTGTTACAAAGGCAAAAATACAATAATAAGTAAAAAAAAATTACAAAGCATGGTGCTCTACAAAATATTTTGATGCAGTTAAAACGATCCAAGAAGAACCTTTTAAACCAATATGTATTAAATGTAGTTCGTCTTATGCAAACTTGTCAGAAAACCATTAGGATAAAAAAGAGACATGTAATTTGTCTTACAGCAAGTAATTCGTTATAAACGTGGTAAAAAATGTATCGAGGTGAATATTGAAAAAAAATGCTTTTTTCTTAAAAATTCGAGGTTATTAAATCAGTTAAAATGTGGGGAATTGTATAAATGTCTCGTGAGAGTTATTTATTTTTTCCAGATATGTCACATACTTTTTTTCCAATATGCAGCAACCTTCCGCCTTCTTGTGACTTATACGAACGACAGAATTCCTAGATTTAGTTTAAGATTCTCTTGTAAGCAACTATTCACAACCATAAATACATGTTTAGTAATTGCACATCAGGAATAGGATTACTAAAGCTTAATAAATGTAAATGAATGCATAGTTCGTCATTATTCAGTGGGCGGAAGCATTGAATGTAGGGATTACATACGTATATGTTAGAGTAGTGAGTTTGAGGTAATAATTCTGTAAAACGTGTTCTTATCTGGAATTTTATATTAGTATGCAAAGAAAACATGTTGGAAATGTGTACGAACCTTTCTACATTCATATATCTAAGTTCGCGATGAAAAATATATTTGAGGAATGCATATTTATTTACAATTAAATGTTTTTTACCTTAACAAGAGACAAAACTTTTCATTTATAAAATGTTCACTACTTTAAATAAATTGTATTAGCAAAGTCATAATTTAACATCAGTTTAATGTGCTGCACATGTATTTAGCTTAATATATTTTACTTTAAATTAATTACTAGTTAATTATGATCTACAAAATAAACAAGTGTTTATTATTTAAATTATTTTTATTCGTCCTTACCACATTCATTAATTTGACTAACTATACTTGTATACACATTTTACTAGTTAACAAACATTACATTCAGTACCTCCTTAACCCATTAATGCCTGACATTTTTTTCCAAAGATATTTTAGAAACTGGTTACAAACAGTGTTTAATGGACAGGAAAAATAATAAAAAAATATATTAGGTAAAAAATATGTTTTTTGTTAAGGAAAGAAAAATCGCCCCTTAAAAGTTACGATAGACCCCAGAGGGTACATATTTTTTTTTACTATTTTTTTTTCTGCCTACGATATAATATTTAAATAGACATTTTATAAGAAGAAATAAAATCAGCAATTAACATAAACTAAGAAGCTGGGAATAACTTTGAAAACAAAGCTTTTTTTCTTGAGATTGTGAACGATGTCATTTTTGATAAAGATCATATTAAAACTGCGACAGAAACACTTTACAATGGTTATGTCTGCAATCTGTTAATAAAGAATTGAAACAATACTAAGGTACTAATTTAACACTATTATTTGGTTGAAATGTTCATTTTGGGGAAATTCAGACCCTTTTTGGGACCGTCCCGAAAAAGGACGCTAGGCAATAATAGGCTAAGTTTCATATTTGTGGTTCCTTTCTTCCGCTCAAGAAGAGAAAGAAGTTTACTTAGCAACAGTTTTTCAATGTAATTTTTAGAAATATGCAATAGGAAAGGAAATTCTTTGAAAATTTTTTTTTCAAAAGCATATAGCCTTAGAAATTGCAGAGTTGCAGGGATGAAGTTTTAGTTTTGTTTTAAGAATGCTTGTAACGCATGGCGTTTTGTAAATTACAGTATCATTTAATTTGTTAACGTATAGGTTTGGACATTTTTTTGTAAATTAAGTAGTAAAAATTGAGCCATTGGAAAGTGCATTACTTGTTAAAATGTTTCCAATACATTTTTTAGATGTGAATTGAATTTCTATTGATCAATTTACTTTTTTTAAATTAACTGGCATACTTCTGAGCAGTGATTACGAAAAAGTCCATTCACCCCAATATACAACATTGGTGTTAAAAGAAGTGCTGTGCTTTGTTTTATGTTTCAAACCTAATAACAGTTTTACACAGTGCATAGTTTTTATGGTACTTTTTTTTAAATCTGAAATGCACTAGAAAATCTCATTTTATTCTACAAACACTCAACTCTAAATAGTATTTTTTGAACTTACCAATCACTACCCAAGTAGCATCAACTCATCGGATTTTGCTCGGCCGATCAACTAACTCCTCGTAAACTGATCCCGTAACGCACGATGACATCGTTCCGATCAGTGTTCGAGCAGTTTTCGATGAGCTACTTTTCATCGGAAAGCGATATCCTTCCGATCAACTTTCCCGATGAAAATAAGCCGAGCTATATTCCATCAGAAAATGATATCCTTCCGATCAAATTTCCCGATGAAAATTAGCCGAGTTTTTTTCATCGGAAAACGATATACTTCCGATCAAGTTTCCCGATGAAAATTAGCTGAGCTATATTCCATCGAAAAACGATATCCTTCTGATCAAATTTCCCGATGAAAATTAACCGAGCTATATTTCATCGGAAAACTATATACTTCCAATCAAATTTCCCGATGAAAATATGCCAAGCTACAGATTTCATCGGAAAGAGGTCGTAATGATCAAATTTTCTGATGAAAAGTTTCCAAATCTCAAATTTTTGTTAAATATGCAATGTTGGACAGCGATGAGACATATTGGAGCAATTCCCGATGAGAACTCATCGAAATCCGATCATCGGCCGATGAGATTGTGCTGCTAGGGTAAAGCTTTAAACGTCTAGGCGCATCCCTAGTTGTCGTCATTATAATTGTTTTTACATGAACATTTGTTACGGCTTAGTGAAAACAATCATGGTTGCCAAAAGACAAGCCAGAAACATTTTAAAAATTTACAGCAGAAAGTGAGAACAATTAAAAACCAAAAAAACTTCAACATGAGGAACAACATATATGGGCTAAGCAATAAGAAAATTGTTCTTAAAATGTTTCCATTAATTTTACAGGGAAGTTTTATCTAAAGTAAAAAAATATAGCTCTAAAGCAGTAAATTGCCACTCTTAACTCGCGAGAGCTCACGCCATGTTTTGTCACACGAGAGCTCGCGCGGGGTCGAAAACGACCCGAATGTGTTTTTCTTCATTTCTTTTCCTTTTTTTCATGACTTCTTTATTTTATTTTATTCATTTATGTTTTTTCACTATTAGAGACCTCTACAATGATTAGTTTTTGATTTGAAATGCATAAAGAAAGTGTTTTATGAACTGTTACGAAAATGCTCCAGCTATCAAACACATCAGTAACATTTTTTGCGTTTCCCTTTGGTGCAGGAAGAAAAATACTTATATTTCGAGCTGAAGTAGAAACATTAGCTCTAAATTTATTTCTTTGCCAAATAGTTTCTTTATCTCTTCCAATAAAGATGTCATCTGTATCAGGATTATCAGAATTTTCGCTAAAAGAAAATTTGCTTTCACTGTCATAATCGCTAAAGTTTTCTTTATTTGCTAAACCTTCATCGTCTGAAATGACACATATTCATCACTTTCTCCATCGGCTAGTAATTAGCTAAAATGCTTCATCCCTTGCTCATATGGAGTCGGCATCTTTTCTTTGTTGTAAGTAGTGCAAAAGCAATTGAAAAATCTGAATTTTGCAAGGACAGAAGAACTACATTATCATTGTGAACGACACGCTTGTTAACTGAAAATCATGACTAGAAAAAGGATTGCTGACAACTACTTCCTTTTCACAAAATGTTTCAAAATTCTTTGAATGGAACCGACTCCAAACACCTGTTCCGTTCCGAGAACTTTACTGACGTCAGTACTCGCCTGCGGTCGTAAAAGACTCCAATCGCAAGAACCCCCCTAGTTTACAAGAATGAAAAGAATTTAAGAAAATTCCAAACACACCCACATATCAATCAAGGACACAATGGCAGCTACCCAAGAGATGGTTTCCCTACCTGTCCATGAAATTCCAAGAAATGGAAACAAAAATGGCTGCGGTCGTTTTCGACCCCGCGCGAGCTCTCGCGTTAAGCCAGGGCTTGAAAAATGTTGGATGAAACAATATTCAAAATGTAATGATATGAGTAATATCTAACTTAGTTTTTAAATAAGACCATGAAATTAAATTGTAAAAGCACCATCAAGTTAAAAATGTGTGTTAAGCTAGATATTTTCTGGAGGAGGTAATTATCTTGTAATTTGTTGATGAATTATCCTAAAACTAATTGAATCCTAATTGAACTTCCTCAGAAAATTCATATACAAGTTAAAACTAAGCGAATAAAAAGCATTCTTAGTTTTCCAACCTAGTTATAATATGGCTAGAAAAAACCATTTTCGAAATAAAGTTACAAAAGGCAAAAACGACAAAATATGAATATTAAATACTTCTTTCTATAAACAGTCAAGGAATATTTAAATTAACAGATTTCTGCATAAAGGATACACTAATTTTCCAGGCAAAAATGAACTATTGCTTTGAACAACATTTTTTCCAACAAGGAGGTAAATAAAATAATTAAAGGTAGATAAAGCAAAATTAAAAAGACTCGTTTGATAAAAAAAACATATCATATTCCTTTGGGTAACGCCTAGTAAATATGTACTATTAATAAAAAATCTACTTTCTTAAGCGTAAGATTTTTTAAAATCTTTTTATTGATCATAATGATCTTTTTTTACAGTAATCAGAAAAGTTTCAGATCAAATTACTTCAAAGGAGCCTTGCAAAGAGTTCAGAAAACAAGAAGTTCTGTCAAGAACTAAACGAGCCTACTTTCCCGTACATCGATATCGGCATTCTAGCATCTGATCAATATTCTATTAATTATCTGAAACTGAAAATTATGTCAAACATACCTTTATAGCACTTAAAGCTGATTTCTAAAAGCAAAATATACCCCTCTCATCAGATGAAATAGACAAGTAAAAAGTAAATAAACGAGTCAATAAAGTTTTGTCGCACCATTTAAAGAACGTAACTGTCATAGTTCTTCCGTAGAAAAATTCCACAACCGTTTTCAAAAGAAAAAAAAATAAATAAAAGAACAAAGAACATCAAAACACATTTAATCAAAGAAAGAAAAAAAATCGTTATAAAATGTCTCGAATTTCATTTTTAATCCGTTGCCAGTTAATAAATATAAATAAAGAATAAAATGCTCTCGTGAATGAAAAATTTTTGTTAACAAAAAAAAAATCGTCTGCCAAAAAAAAAAAAAAACAATAGTTATAAATTAAACAAAACAAATAAATAAATAAACAAAAAATCGTCTGACAAGTCAGTCCTTTTTTCTGAGCCTGCATTTCCGCCATGTTTGCGTTGTCGGAAAAGGAATCAGAGTCCTCACAGAAGATTATTCAGAAAAGTACTTTACAATACATTATTTAACAAAACCATTTTCTTGCAAAGTTAGTTTGAAGGAAATCCGCCTTGAAGTTCAGAATCAACATTCAATTTAAATTTCTCCGTAGGCGCTCATGTTAACATTTTTTCTGAACGGTTCATCATTGAACGAAAAATGGTTCAAATTGAAAAGTGAAATATAGGAATGAACCTCTCCAAAATCTTTCGAACAAAAAAAAGTTTATTCAATTCGGACGGTTCACGAAAAAGTTATTAGGTGGGGAAAGGTTGTTTGAACGGTTCAATGTTGAACGAAAAAAATGTTCAAATTGAAAATTTAAATACGGTAATGAAGCATCCTTGCCGAGATCTTTTGAACAAAAAAAAGTTTGTTTAAATCGGACTGTTCATTCAAAAGTTATTAGGTGTGAGAGCTTGTTTGAACGGTTCAATGTTGAACGAAAAATTGTTCAAATCGGAAATTTAAAAACGGGAATGAAGTATTCTTGATAAGATCTTTCGAACAAAAAAAAGTTTATTCAATTCGGACGGTTGACTTAAAAGTTATTAGGTGGGGAAAGGTTGCTTGAACTGTTCAATGTTGAACGAAAAATTGTTCAAATCGGAAATGTAAATACGGGAATGAAGTATCCTTGATAAGATCTTTCGAACAAAAAAAAGTTTGTTCAAATCGGACTGTTCATTAAAAAGTTAGTATCGCGAGGCAGGTTGTTTGAACGGTTCAAAGTTGAACCAAAAATTGTTCAAATCGAAAAATCAAATATGGGAATGAGCTGTACTCGCCGAGATCTTTCCAACAAAAAAAAATTTGTTCAAATCGGAATGTTCAATCAAAAATTATTAGGGGGGGACAGACAGACCGACCGACCGACCGACCGACCGACAGACCGACACACAAATTCTCCATCTCAATACCCTACTTTCAAATTTTTATTTTTTCGATATTCATTTTACCTTTTTATTTCTTTTTGGCTTTTTTTTAACTTGGCGATATTTTTTGGACTTGGCGATATTTTTTGGGCTTGGCGATATTTTTTGGGCTTGGCGATATTTTTTGGACTTGGCGATATTTTTTGGGCTTGGCGATATTTTTTGGGCTTGGCGATATTTTTTGGACTTGGCGATATTTTTTGGGCTTGGCGATATTTTTTGGCTTGGCGATATTTTTTGGGCTTGGCGATATTTTTTGGGCTTGGCGATATTTTTTGGCTTGGCGATATTTTTTGGGCTTGGCGATATTTTTTGGGCTTGGCGATATTTTTTGGGCTTGGCGATATTTTTTGGGCTTGGCGATATTTTTTGGACTTGGCGATATTTTTTGGCTTGGCGATATTTTTTGGCTTGGCGATATTTTTTGGGCTTGGCGATATTTTTTGGACTTGGCGATATTTTTTGGACTTGGCGATATTTTTTGGGCTTGGCGATATTTTTTGGACTTGGCGATATTTTTTGGGATTGGCGATATTTTTTGGGCTTGGCGATATTTTTTGGGTTTGGCGGTTCACTTAAAAGTTATTAGGTGGGGAAAGGTTGCTTGAACGGTTCAATGTTGAACGAAAAATTGTTCAAATCGAAAATGTAGATACGGGAATGAAGTATCCTTGAAAAGACCTTTCGAACAAAAAAAAGTTTGTTCAAATCGGACTGTTTATTCAAAAGTTAGTATCGCGGGACCGGTTGTTTGAACGGCTCAAAGTTGAACCAAAAATTGTTCAAATCGAAAAATCAAATATGGGAATGAGCTGTACTCGCCGAGATCTTTCCAACAAAAAAAAGTTTGTCCAAATCGGAATGTTCATTCAAAAGTTATTAGGGGGGACAGACAGACAGACCGACAGACCGACAGACCGACGACCGACACACAAATTCCCCATCTCAATACCCTACTTTCAAATTTTTAATTTTTCGATATTTATTTCATTTTTTTGTTTCTTTTTGACTTTTTTTTACTTGGCGATATTTTTTGGACTTGGCGATATTTTTTGAACTTGGCGATATTTTTTGGACTTGGCGACATTTTTTAGATGCATTAAGCCAATTTTAATGCTTTTTTCGTCTCTTTTATTTTTAACGGGAAAGTAGGCTAAAAAGGCATCTATAAAAAATGCGATGAAAACTGTTTCTGGTTTTGGTGCTAAACATTCATTTTTTTAATATTCAAATAATATTTGATGAAGAGTTAATTAACTTTCCTTTAATTGAAAAAGAAATAAAAAGTCTCAATAATTTTGATCTGTACCATTGGCAACTTTCAATATTGAAATATTTTTATTCATCTTTGCATTCAATTTTTGGTGTACTTAAATTAAATTCAGCTGTGATGACATTTTTAATTATGAAACACTTGAACATCTAAAAGAAAATTTTATCAGCAATATTTTTTTTGAAATATAAATGACAATTTTAGGTTTTAAAGAAATAAAATATAATTAAATATCATTCGAAATTGATCTTTAAGACAATAAACTCAAATTTGTAAAATAAATCGTTATAATAATGCGCGATGCCACAAATCATGCCAGTCAAAGTTCTTCTTGCATGCATAATCCTGTTTTGTTCATGCTCTAGATCGGAGGGGGGGGGGGGGCAATGGGCACACCACTCCCTGCAAACCGAAATTCATGGGAAAAAAATTTTTTGACTGCGAAATCTATGTCTGTGTGATCAATTAAACCCACTTATAATGTTTTTTTTATTATATTTCAAAACATTTAAGGTCTAGCAAAACAAATGGTTAACAAAAGATCACAATCAAAAAAAGCGAAAAAAACGTATTCTTTCACATGTTGGTTGTATACGCTCTTGCGTAAACGCAACATAAAGAGAGGAAACTAAATAAAAGCTAACAGTTTTACACTTTGCTTAGAAATTTCTACTGAGGTAAATTCCATTCAAACCCTAGCACAAAGCTCAATGAAAATGGTGAACTAACTGATGAGATGCATTTTAAATTTAAATAACCTTGTGGATAAACTACGTTAGTGACTTTATATTATTTTACCACTTCACTTGGGGCCTCCATGGCTCACAGAGCTCAGCTTTAAATGCCGGAGGTCTTGGGTACGATTCCCACCGGCGCCATATGTGCAGGTCCTCTTTTTGTGCTATAAATCTTTCTTGTGCTGCCTAGTGGGTTAATAAAAGAGGTCAACATCTCTAAGCAATGATACCCCATACCTTCATAGTTATTTACTATGACACGAAAACTGAGTCAGTAATCACTTCACTTTATGAAAAAGTTAAAATGAAATTCCAATTTAACCTTTAACAACTTTACTTTTAAATTCCAAAAAAAGTAAAGTTGTTTCAATACATTTTTTGCATGTTCGTTAATTCGTGTAAATAAAACAAAGAATATATGTGTGTGTCTGTGTTCCCTATACAAATCTACAGTTTAGGTCGTGTATTGACTAAATTTGGCAGGGCTTGGCCACACTGGAAGGGTCGTAGGCGTGTTTTCAAACGGCAAGAAAGAACGAAGCTGTTCGAATTTTAATTTAGGGACCCGAAAATGGCTTAAAATGGTTCTTTCTACCAGAAATAACGCTCGGATCTTTTTGATTTTGGTCTCATTGGAAAGCTCGCAAAAAATTCTTTTAGGGGGATTTCCTTCTGAGGGTTTTGAAAACTTCTTACCGCTAACTTCACCCAGGAAAAAAAATACGGGCGTTTTTAAGTTAGTATAAGTCAATTTTAAATTCGATTTATTAATATTGTCTGTACGAGTATGAAATAAATAAAATCGCGTGAAATCATGAAGAAGAGAAAGGTGTTGCCATTTTTCTTGAATATAAACAAATAAAATTCTTGCTTTTGCTCTTAGTCTTTTCCAGTAACTTGATACTTAAATTCTTTTGGCGATTGATTTATTTTTCATACTGATATTAGGGAAAATATCGACTTGAATCCAATCGGGACTTTTAGTCACACGTGTCACTTGAGAAACCTTTTATTCTTAAGGTAAATCTCGTGCAGAGCCAGGTGACGCAGATAGTTTTAACATAAAGAAGAATTTTCAATTTACTCAAATTATGACAGAAAATCTTTCATCGGAAGCAGAAACAAAATGAATAAATGAAAAAAATAAATGTAAGAGATATAAATGAAAAATGAAACTAAATAAATAAATGAAATGTATGTATACATGCATATTTTTGTCTTTCTTTCTTCCTTTTTTTTTTCAAAATCACACCATGTTCATTCCTTCTACTATCCCAGGAGAGAATTGGTCTCGGTTCCCAGGGGAATTGAAATAAAATACATTTTACTTTGCAAGAAAATAAGTTATCTTCCACCAGAAAAGAGAAATGCAGCGATGAATAAGGAAAACGTATAAAAATGAGTGGGAAGTTTAGGAATAAGAAAATATAGTAACTTTATTTTCAGGAACAAATATTACGTTTCGTTGAAATAACTGTAATCATAATACCTTAAAAATTGCAGTTAGCACCAAAATATCACAATTTAGAGAGAAATAGTTCGCAAAAAATACCTTGAAATTCTACAGTTAGATATTTTTTTATTTCTTCTGATATTGATATATATTTATTTCACTTAAAGTTACAGGGTCATTCCATAGTGACTAACGTAACATTCAGAGCTGATTTTGTAACTTTTTATCTGTAACTTAAAGGATAAAAAATATTTTCAGTTATGCTGGTGGATTTATAATGTATTAGGTTGGTGCGTATGAAATGTCGGATTCTTAAGTGATTGTATAAAACTGCATATCTTTCTTCAAAAGCTGTTTATTCAATCAAAGTCTGCTCCATTCGCTTTAATACACTTCTCCCAACGAGATTTTAAAGCGTAGATGCCTGTTTAAAAAAAAAATTTGGTCTTAAAAAAACTGTCTACATTTTCATAGTGTTTGCCCCTTAAAAACAACTCTAAATGCTTGAAAAAATGAAAATCGGTCGGCGAGAGATCCGGTGAATATGGTGGATGCTGCAAAACTTCATATTCCAGTTCGTTCAGTTTCGCAATTGTTTTGTGCGTTTTGGGTCTTCCGCGCGGCTCATTTTGCAGTGAAAAATCGCCAGTCCGAAATTTTTCGAACCAACGCTGCACTGTCCGATCGTTAACCGTATTCTCCCCAAACGCTTGGTTTATGTTGCGTGCAGCTTTTGCAGCACTATTACCAAGTTTGTACTCATATAAGAAAATGACGCGAATGTCGGCAGAATTCATATCGGCAATAAACTCAAAAGAAATAACAAAAGGGAAGACCTTCGAGAAAACCTATTTTGCTGAAATGAGTCTCTGGCAATGGACAATACGACTATGAATGAGGTTATGCCAAAGACAAAAGTATAACGAAAACAGGGAGACAAACGTCCGCATGTAAAGATAATCCGACATTTCATACGCACCAACCTAATACATGGTATCTATGTATCATTTCTGCTATGAATTTAAAATGAAATTACTGACAGTAGATATTTTTTCAACCAAAATAGCAGCGTTACTAACGTAACATTTTTGCAACCCTGAAAATGAATGCTCATGTTTTGAGGCAAAAAATTTCTCAAATTTAAGCAACTGTTAAAAATTGAATGACATATTTGAAAAATGTGTAAAATTGGCTTTTAAAAATATAAAACACATTTATTAAATCTACATTATTTTTAGTCTTAAGTTGTCATTTTTGCTCAAGATGGAGTGTGACAAACGTAACCATCGAATAACAAGCAGTAAACACACTACAAACTATTTATTGTGGCTAATCTCATGGATGATTATGATACCTTTTCAATTTTTTAAAACTTGTTATGTTGTATGATTTTTATTTATTTATTTATTTATTTATTTATTTATTGATACTTCTTTTCACTTCGGTATTTTTTTTTCTTCGGCTGAGCTTGACATTTCTATGGAATGACCCTACAGTAAATAATTTCAGTAATGAGCAAAACTAAGTAATGAATTTACTACACCATGCGCTTAGTTGTACAAGTATTTAGTTGTACAAGTATTTAACAATAACAGTACTGAAGGATTATTGCATCACTTAGTATTTAACTTCAGATAAATTGTAACTTGAATTGGTTCTAATTAAAAAAAAATACAACGTTCCACTGATAAATTCTCCTATTTCGAGTTGTGGTCCATTTTCAGAGAGGTGCGATGTATTTTTCTTTCAGCATACTTTACTGTAGATATATAGACAAGAAAAATAGGTGAGATAAAGAAATATCTTTATGCGTAAAGCGAAAAGAAAATGTTACAATGTTAAGAGACATTATTTTGAAAATTTAGACAAAAAATGGAAATTTTCGAAGTGACACTTTTTAATTTTCCTCATTGTTTTATATGTAAAAGTAGGTCATGAGAAGTGAACATTCTGAATAACCCAAAAAATTCTGTTCGCTCGGCAAAAAATTCCCGAAGTTTGATGTTTTGCAGCACTTTTTTGGTAAAACAACTGAAAAAAGCATTTCAGTGCGCTGTAATTTTTTACAGAAACACCGCCTCAAGGTTATGTTTACATTTATTGATTGTAAAATGTACAGAAGAAAATATGTGGTACAAAAATTGTTTAATATTATATTGCTTTGAAGACTTTGATATTTTTAAAATTTTTAAAATGTGTATTTTTTTTAATATCATTCAACTCAAAACAACAACCCTAGAAAAAAGTAACTTTTATGGATTATGAAACCTACAGATGTGTAGAATAACGTAAAAAAGAAAGAAGCGTGGAGTCTCTTCTAGTTTCCAAGAAAATATTTTTTGTAGCTTATTTTAACCCAACGAAGGTCAAATCTCAGCCAAAATAAAAGTAAGGTGTGACGTCATAAACCTGTGTAAACCTGGTGATATTTGAAAAAATTTGGCACCAAAAACGAAAACCAAACCCAGTGTCAATTTGGAGATAATGGAGATAGTTGGCGAGGTAAACAACGAATTCATGTAAGCTACTGGCGATATTCCTACCATAAATCTCTGAAAAACTATCCTCCTATAATAATTTCGTGTCAAACTATAAAGTTAAGGCCTTTAAAAAAACTCTGCGCTTTAAGGCTATTTTTAATGCATTGTTATTCTTTTCAAAAACTACATCTGGTTTTGATTTTTGAAATTGCACAACTCATTCACTAAATAAAAAAAAGTACAAATTCATTTTTTAATCTTAACTTTCATTTAATGTGATCTTCATAAATGCAAAAGAAATGGATTTGTAGTAAAATATATTCCATTTTTAAAATTAAGATTTCCTCAATGTATCGAAATTTTCACGTATCATATTTTTCTCCGCAGTTTGCTATTTCGATATACGATGGTCCACAACCTTAAACTATTTTTTGTATCAAAGCAAAAGTAGCACGTCCACAGTTTCTGCATTCCATTATACATACATATTTTCCTAATGATAATACCATGCTCTAAGAATAACATATACATTCTTCTGAAGCTCCACGTTGAAACCTCAGCTGCACTATAATTTATTTGCCTCCGTCCTCTTTCAAGTCCCAAGGGTTGAATTTGGAATAAGGTCATGCATCATGTAGATGAATGCCTGATTCTTAGTCCTTTCAGTTTCACCCTTCCACTTTCGTCGGGCTTTGGCAAATAGTTGCTTTTAAAATGGGAAAGTATGAAATTAAGATATGTCAAATATTTATCTTAGATGTGTCTTAATGGAAGAGTGTCTCATTATTCATTCGTAATAATTGTGGGTGTAAAAACAATTTTATTTTGTGCACATACACTGCGAAAAATGAACTGTCGTTTTTACATTACAATATTAGCAGCCGATGTTCCTATTTAAAACTGTAAAATGCGCAGTAATAAACTAAAGCTAGCAATTTTACAATTTCTTACTGTAAAGTTAGAAATTTTACAGTTTATTGCCGTAAAATTAGCTGTTTTATTCTGTAAAAACAACAGTATAATACTGGCAGCAGATGTTCCAGTTTAACACGCGAGAGCTCGCGCGGGGTCGGAAACGACCCCATCCCTTTTTTGTTTCCATTTCTTGGAATTTCATGGACAGATAAGGAAACCATCTTTTGGGTAGCTGCCATTGTGTCCTTGATTGATACGTGGGTGTGGTTGGAATTTTCTTTAATCCTTTTAACTCTTGTAAACTAGGGGGGTTCTTGCGATTGGAGTCGTTTACGACCACAAGCGAGTACTGACGTCAGTAAAGTTCTCGGAACGGAACAGGTGTTTGGAGTCGGTTCCATTCAATGAATTTTGAAACATTTTGTGAAAAGGAAGTAGTTTTCAGCAATCCTTCTTCTAACCATGATTTTCAGTTAACAAGCGTATCGTTCACAATGATTATGTAGTTCTGTCCTTGCAAAATTTATATTTTTCAATTGCTTTTGCACTACTTATAACAAAGAAAAGATGCCGATTCCATATGAGCAAGGGATGAAGCATTTTAGCTAATTACTAGCCGATGGAGAAAGTGATGAAAATGTGTCATTTCAGATGATGAAGGTTTAGCAATAAAAAAAACTTTAGTGATTTTGACAGTAAAAGCGCATTTTCTTTTAGAGAAAATTCTGATAATCCTGATACAGATGACATCTTTATTGGAAGAGATAAAGAAACTATTTGGCAAAGAAATAAATGTAGAGCTAATGTTTGTACTCCAGTTCGAAATATAAGTATTTTTCTTCCTGCACTAAAGAAAAATGCAAAAAATGTTACTGATGTGTTTGAGAGCTGGAGCATTTTCGTAATAGTTCATAAAGCACTTTCTTTATGCATTTCAAATCAAAAACTGATCACTGTAGAAGTCTCTGTTAGTGAAAAAACATAAATGAATAAAATAAAATAAAGAAGTCATGTAAAAGAGGAAAAGAAATGAAGAACAACACATTGGGGTCGTTTTCGACCCCGCGCGAGCGCTCATGTGACAAAACATGGCGCGAGCTCTCGCGAGTTAAAAATGTAAAATGCACAGTAATAAACTAAAATTAGCAATTTTACAGTTTATTATTGTAAAATTATCAAATTTTAGTTTAGTACTGTAATATTAGCAATTTTACAGTTTATCAGTGTAAAATTAGAAATTTATTTGTCTCCGTCCTGTTTCAAGTCCCAAGGGTTGAATTTGGAATAAGGTCATGATGCATCATGTAGATGAATGACTGATTTTAGTTCTTTCAGTTTCACCCTTCCACTTTCGGCGGCTTTGGCAAATACTCGCTTTTAAAATGGGAAAGTATGAAATTAAGATATGTCAAATATTTATGTTAGATATGTCTTAATGTAAGAGTGTCTCATTGTTCATTCGTAATAATTGGGGGGGGGGGGGGGTAAATACAATTTTATTTTGTGTACATAAATAGATACCGTTTCATTGATAAAAATTAATTCTCTTGTCAAATCAAAAATTAATTTCAAAACAAGCATTACTGTTATATTTTGGAACACTTAATTTGCATAAGAAAAAACGAAAAGTTGCTTAACATAGAGTCCGATTTTTTAAAAACATACTTTGAGAAATTTTATTCACTTTCATTGAATTAATAGCTAAGTGCAGGAACTTGATTATAGGTAAGAAAATTTCAGTTTGTAATTGTGAGTAAAAAAAAAACAACCTCAAGAAATTTGGATTTCGCTTTCGTTTTCATATACTTTTCATATTTTTCATGACAAATTTTCATATAAAGTGTATGTAGTGGGCGTACTTTTTGTCTTGGAACAATAAAATAATTGACGGAACAATATTTTTTTTTCTTGTTACATTGGATGTAACAAGAAAAAATGGTCAGTTTTAGTACCATTTCTTTTGAAAAGGTGCCTGGTAAAGAGACACTGCGGCCCTGCAGATTATATATAGCTAAACAAAGTTAAACTAGTAGTGTTGCGATGGCTGCAAATAGTTTTATCTAACCTTTGCGTTTTCGGTTCAGTTAACGCTAACATTGCCCAACTATAGTAATTTTTCTTTTGAAATATATTTGAGGAAAAATAAACTACTTTTGATTTTGGAACAAAAAATAAAAAAAGAATTACTAAATATGTTTTGAAATTGCATAGATTAGCATCAGATTTTTCCGAAGTGTGTTATTAGTGTGTGTATTTTTCCGTTTCTGTCTGTGTTTGTCAAGTTGCTTTACACACATAAACAGTCGCTCTCACACACACACGTACATATACATATATAAGTATATATATATAACATTGACTATAAAATCGACTTCGATATCGTACAACAGCAAAAATTCTCGAACCGGCCAGTCTTGTTCAGCGGTCACCCCTGTTAGCGGCCAGTTTCTCATGGCACGAAATTGTTGGTCTATCCATATGTTACCGCAACCCTTGAGAGTGGCCACTCAAATATCTATCAGTGACATGGTAGTTGCCAGTCTGGACTTCAAAATGGATCGGCGACAACTTTTTTTAGTTTCTTTTCTCTTTTTTTTTTTTTTGAGATGGAGGCACGTATAGGGGTGAATGTCAGGAAAAGTGCTAATTTAAGTCACAAATGAATTTTTCAAGCACTTCCAAATAAAAACTAAATCTTTTTCTTCTATCTATATGTTACCGTAACCCTTAAGATTGGCCACTCAAACCCCTATCAGTGACAGTGTAGTTGCCAGTCTGGACTTCAAAATGGATTGGCATAACTTTTCCATTTTCTTTTCTCTATTTTTTTGAAATGGGGGCACTTATAGGGGTGAATATCAGGAAAAGTGCTAATTAAAGTCACAAATAAATTTCTTAAGCACTTCCAAATAAAAACTATTTTTTTTTCTTTTTCCATACAGTAAACTGAGTTGCACATACAATCCATGACAAAATTTTCAAGTTTTACTTTAATTTGTGACAATAGAACTCTTTTTATTGTCTCAGTGTCATTCGGCAGCCCGTCACACATTCGAATCGCAAAGCTCAAAAAAATCCTGTGGATTATAAAACATCGCAGCAGAAACAAATACAAAAGGAAATAACGTGTTTTATGTTCATTTATGACGATTAACTCGTTTAGATATAAACTGTTTCAGATAAAATGAAGTTAGATTGATTAAAAAAAAGCAATTTCTACTTGTCACAAGTTTTCATAACATGACGAGTGAGCCAGCTTCCGGAATGATAAAAACTAGACAAAACACTTTTTGGCGCCAAAAAATTACGCTGGGTGAAGCTCTAATATGTGATGTTTCAGTTCCAATAGAAAATTTTCACTTCGGCTGCATTGACTTACAGGTAAGATTTTTTTCAATCTTGACTTTTCTGTTTCTACCAAATGAAGTGTCATGTCGACAGCGGACATTAAGACACAAAATAAATTAATTTTTCAATCTATTTTTGCATTATGGAAAAGAAACCTACCGTCTTGGGCATAATAAGGCGTTTTTATTTTCGAATCTTTAATTAGGGATGTTCAGTTATCATATTGCGGGAAATTTGTCATTTCGGCAGCGATCATGTCGGCAGCGCCGAAGTAGAAGATATTTGTCTCAAAACTGATGCGTGCGTTCACGATGTTTTTCGCATTTCTTTCTTCGTGTTTTGAGTTGAGTTTTAAAGAACAAAGATAATTTCAAGTGCATCGTGTTTCTTGACAAATTTTTTATTTATTCCTTTTTTAAATGCTTCAAAAACCGCAATAATTTTCCCGCAAAATTGGAGTTTTCAAACAAATTTATTGCCATTTTTCACCCTCTTCTCTTTTATATCAATATTCAGACCTTCGTCAGGAGCGCCCCGAAGGGAGGTCCAGGGAGGTCCACCGGGGACCTCCCAAAAACATCTTCCTCATTCGACAAAATTCGGACTACGATTTCGGCACATTCAGAGATAATTACTGAATATTTTTTTTTTTTTTGCCAATATTTTATATATATATAAAAATATGCAAGTGCGGGCCGCAATCTTTTCTTTTTTTTTTTTTGTTATACATTATCTCATTCTTTTATTTTTACGTTTATTTTACCATAAAACCAAAACCGTTTTTCTTTCCATCCCGCCTTTCGATGAAATTAATTAGTGTGTGTAGCATGACCCCAAAACAAGACGGATAAATATGTAGTGGAAAAATGCTGCAAATGCATAAAATGTTTGCACTTTGAAACGCAAAGAGCTCTAATATTTTTTCTGCCGCGACTTCAGTTTTTTTTTTTTTTTTTTTTTTGCTTTACCAGCAGATTCTTCTCATTTCTCGTACTGAAAAAAAATACTATCTGCTTAGCTTCATTTATTCAGTTCCATTTCATAACTTTCTTCCCTGCGAAAAAGAATCGATCGTCGGACTAGTTCAATATTGTTTTTTCGTTTTTAATTATAGCACTGAAATACATCTATCCGTTTTATTTTAATTTATTGATTTTTGCTTGCAATGAAGAGAATTCGTAAACGATAAAAAAGTTAAGTACTTTTGATGACGATTATAAACGAAAACATGAGGAACTTTGCCACGATGGAAGGCATATCTCCGTGAAACTTGCTGGAGCTCCAAAAAAATCCATTTGATGCTGCAAGAAAGAAAAATATAAAGACTGCTTCAAGCAGCGAATTATCGCGATTAACGGTTTAGTTTTTAAATTTTATCTTTTTTTCTTCCTCTTTTAATTTGTTTTCAATGATTTTTTACTTCCTTTTACGTAGTAAAGGAAGTATTGTGATCGCGAAAAAAAAAAAATCACTCAAATTTGAGTCTAAATTTTTGATTTTTGCTCACCCCCGAATGAATGTTTCAGTAGTTTTTTTCGACCTGTCAGCACGTGCATATGTACCTACCAACATATAAGCCGCCGAAAAATCCTTTTCAACCACCCTCGAGTTAATTACGACGAGTTTTTCTCGTGACGTCTGTATATACGTATGTGCGGATGTATGTGGTATGTTGTGTGTCGCGTAACTCAAAAACTATATGCCGTAGAAGCTTCTAGCTTGGTATGTAGGCTCTGAGGAGGGTCTAGTTGTGCACCTCCCCTTGTGGTTGCATTCGAATGTTCCCAAGGGGGTGTTTTACCCCTTTAGCAAATAAACTATGCCGTCTCGCAATAACAGTTCCGGTGACAACTGCCAAAGACGAACGGTCTTTCAGCAAATTGAAACTTAAAAAAAATGTCCGATCAACTATGGATGACGACAGATTAAACAGTTTGATGCTTATTTCCTGTGAAAAAGACACAGCAGAAAAACTGGAAACAAAGGAAATAGTAAAAACGTGGTCATTACTAAAAGCTAGACGTGTAAAAGTCAAACTTTAGCTCATGAATATTATTTCTAGCAAAAATTCTAGAACCAACAGCTTTTATAAGTGCCAACTCTTTTTGTATTTTTTGCCAAAATTTTCAGATTTTAAAGTCACAATTCATGAACAGCCATTACTATGTATGTATATATGTGTATATATACTTTATTTATTTTAACTTAATTCTGTTGTTTCACAAACCTGTCAAATGACTAGCATGCTTAAATTTGTAAACACACATCATATATGCAATATTTTATAATCTGTCTTGCAGACAATATGTTTTAATCTGTATATATGAATATATAAGAAATCCTATCAGTTGCTTTGACGATTCAGAATACAACCCCGTTGTTATTTATCAAAGTTATTGTTTTTTTTTTTTTTTTTTTGTTTTTTTTTTAAGTGATGCTCATCGTCTCTTCTCACAAAGTAACGGTATAAGGTTTGTGTACATACGCGTATTTTTTCATTCGGCACATTTTGGAGTTCCATTCGGCAAATTGAGAATTTTCTCCCTCCCAAAAGTTTAAGCTCGGGGCGCCCCTGACCTTCGTTCGTAACTACTGCACTCAAAAATATAATTTTGTTTTAAAATGGAAAACTTACGAACAATTTAGTGCAAATCTCCCTCCCTCGCAAAACTCTGACTGTCTTGAATTCATTTCGTTTTTTAAGATTGTGTTAAAAATTTTATTTTATTTTATTTTTTAACTATTAACCTATTTATCTGTTTAAAAAACATTGTCGCACTAATTTAAACTTTAACTAACTATTAATTAGTCTCTAATTTTATTTATGAAACGAAAAAGCGTTCAGTCTGTGTAAGTATTATTATATTCTAAGTAATAATTATTTTCTTTTTATACATAAGAGGTAGTGAATGTGTTTACTTTTGTAGACTAAGTGTGAAATCTGCAATATTTGTCAGATCGGTAGCATTCTCGTCATGTCGGTAAAGCTCAAAGACAACCCCCTAAAATGGGGGTAAATGTTTACCTTGACAATGCTCCTAATTTTTAAAAAAATTACTACTAATGTGTATTTAAAATACCTTATTAATTTTATTTTCTGAGTATCTTTCAAAATTGAAAATTTCCATATTCAAATTGGCACTTTTCCTGATATTCACCCATAGGTGTAAAGTATAGTTATCCCCATAGACTGCTCATAAACTGTTAGTGATCTATGAGGATTGATATTTTTTCACGTAGAAGCGGTATTTGAAATTAGATGATGTCGTTTTCTGAGAAGTGAAAATGAAAGTTTTCAACCCAGCAGCTTGCCCTGAAAGAAAAATTGATAATTCTTTCTCTAACTCAAAAGTTGTAGCTGAGAACTCCTTTAGGTGTTTGCTTTTACAAGTCAAAACTTAATTTAGAAAAGAAGTGGTTTCTGTAAAACAAACAAGAATTACATTATATTTTTCTATAAAGTAGAAATCATGCAATAAAGCAATTAATTATCCTTATTTTCTTAAAACATGATCTTAAAGTGATGAATGACAACATTTGTTGTCAAAACCCCTAAGACTGGCCAGGGCCACCCCTTCTGAGCAGCCACATTTTTACAAAACGGAGGAATGGTTGCTTAGAGAGACTTTGCTGTACTACTATGCAACATCCCTTTATGTCATGTTAAAAAAATACAAATCATGTTAATAAAGAAATCAAAAGACTAAATCTACAATCTTTAAGCAATATTATGCAGCATATTACATGTAATTCTGCCTTAAATCTGGCTTAAGTATGATAACTTACTGCTAATTAAAGCAGATATTGAACAAGCTGCCTTCACCTGCATCATTGCATTGGAGGAAAACGAAGCTTTCCATGTTGACGAGAAGGATAAATTTGCGCTCTCCGAAATGGAACAACTAACCCTCTATTGATCTTTTTTACTTGATGATTGTAAGAGATTGTTTTTAAAGTATTTCCATAAGCAGACAAAGCAAAAAATTAATAATTTTCTTCTTCGGGAGTAATTTTCTTCTTGAGTTTAAGTCTTTTCTTCTTTAAAATATTTGTCAAAATGAAAACTGGTTTATTAGATCTTTTATTAGGTAAAAAACCAATTTCTATAAAGATAAAATGTATTCACATCTTAGCAAAACTCGAAAATTCTGTCCAGGGTGCCATTTTCTAATGTTATTTCTATGGCAGGAGATATTTGCAACTATCCGCGTTTTTCTACATGACAGCACAATGTAATAGATATTTCTTTTAATTTTACTTCAGTGCCAACGTGTTTCTGTAGTCAACTATTTTCAATCTGCTCTATGCTACTAAACTTCCGAAAATTGACATTTAGGGAACCGCATTGAAAGAAAAAGGAAAAAAGGCCGATTCCCTGATATAATAAGTTGTACATTATATGAAATCTTGTTAGGATATAGGTGCGTTAATGACTCTGGAAAATCAGTTGATTTTGATATTAAAGAAAACTTTTGAAGGTATCCTAACACAACGCAAATTCTATGTTCCCATTTTTCTGACCAAATTTTCTTTTGAAATCATATCCAGAAAACTTACATATTTTTAGAAGTTTACATATTATTTAAAAACTATTTCTAGAATACAAACATATCCCTCAAAGAAGAATGTTGTCCTAAATTGGTAAAGACTAAATTACTTCTAAACAGTGATTTGCAAAATGTACTCCCCAGAGGTTTCAATGGAAACAGTTTTAACGAGAAACTGCAGATTCGCAACAGAAACACATTTGTCTACATGATGCATGAGATGAATATAAATCTTTCCCTTGTGAATAGTAAGAAGATTGTTGTCCGTAAATTGTGAAATAGTTGAATCCTACTCTGGCGAATACTTTTGACATTTTCACTGTGATGTCGCCTCAAAAGTTTTGAAACCTGAGACAATTTGATTGAGGTGCGAGTTACATTAGGTAAATAAATAAGGGTATGAAGTGAGAAATGCATGAAGAGCTTAAGGGCTTGTTATTTTCTGCCCCCCTCCCCAAATTAAAACAATAAAAATATGCTGTACTTACAGTTTCAAATGAGTAATCTTCCACGAAAGTGTGATGAAAGCTCTTTTTTGCTACACTACAAAAAATAAACTGTTGTTTTTACAGTATAATACTGGTAGCAGAGGTTCCAGTTTAAAATTGTAAAATGCACAGTAATAAACTGCAAAAATAGCAATTTTACAGTCTATTACTGTAAAGCAGCATCTTTGTAGTTTATTACCATAATTTTATAGTTTATTACCACAAAATTAGCTGTGTTGTACTGTAAAAACAACAGTATAATATTGGCAGCAGAGGATCCAGTTTAAAACTGTAACATGCATAGTAATAAGCTGTAAAATTAGCAATTTTATAGTTTATTACTGTAAAATCAGCAGATTTTACCGCTTGTTACTACAAAATTAGCTATTTTATACTGAAAAACAACATCTTTTTTAGTATACTTTCCCGTTAAAAATAAAAGAAAGATGAAAAAAGTATCAAAAGTGGCTTAATGCATCTAAAAAATATCGCCTAGTCATAAAAAATATCGCCGAGTCCGAATAAAATATCTCCAAATTAAAAAATAATCGCCAAGTCCGAAAAAAAAGCCAAAAAGAAACAAAAAGGTAAAATGTATATCAAAAAATTAAAAATTTGAAAGTAGGGTGTTGAGATGGGGGATTTGTGTGTCAGTCTGTCGGTCGGTCGGTCAGTCGGTCTGTCTGTCCCCCCCCCCCCCGAATAACTTTTGAATGAACATTCCGATTTGAACATATTTTTTTTGTTCGAAAGATTTTATCAAGGATACTTCATTACCGTATTTAAATTTTCAATTTGAACATTTTTTCGTTCAACATTGAACCGTTCAAGCAAGCTGTCACCTCTAATAACTTTTGCGTGAACAGTCCGATTTAAATAAACTTTTTTTTTTGTTCGAAGGATCTCAGCAAGGATACTTCATCACCGTATTTAAATTTTCAATTTGAAAATTTTCTCGTTCAACATTGAACCGTTCAAGCAACCTTTCCCCACCTAATAACTTTTGAGTGAACCGTCCGAATGGAATAAACTTTTTTTGTTTGAAAGATCTCGGAGAGGCTCGTTCCCATCCCTACCAGCATCATCTCATCGGCCAATGATCGGCCATTCATCGAAACCCGATGAAATTCTCATCGGCCGATGATCCAATATGGCTCATCGGCCGAGCAGAATCCGAGCAGCAAAATCCGATGAGAATATGATGAGATTTGGAGCAATTTACGGGCAGAACAGTCCCGTGCCGAGGAATTTCATCGGGAAACTTGATCGGAAGGATGTCGTTTTTCGATGGAATATAGCTCATCTTATTTTCATCGGGAAAGTTGATCGGAAGGATATCGCTTTCCGATGAAAAGTAGCTCATCGAAAACCGTGCTCGGATACTGATCGGAACGATGTCATCGTGCGTTACAGGATCAGTTTACGAGGAGTTTGTTGATCGGCCGAGCAAAATCCGATGAGTTGATGCTACTTGGGATACTTCGCTTTTTGATTTGAACCATTTTTCGTTCAATATTGAACCGTTCAGAAAAAAAAATTACCATAAAGTCGGGTTACTTGGACCCACAAGGAGGTTACTTGAGCCCACAGTAAAATGATAAAATCTGGGTTTGGTACTAGCATTAGAGACTGCAGAGTGCTTCTACCTAGACGAGAAACGAGGAACTACGCGCAAGTCTTCAACTAATAAGTACCAAACCTAGATTTTATCATTTTACTGTAATGGGCTTAAGTAACCCCTTAGGGTCCAAGTAACCCGACTTTACGGTAACATTAGTGCCTACGGGGAATTTATGTTGAATGTTGATCCTGAACTTCAAGTCGGATTTCCTTTAAACTAACTTAGTAAGAAAATGGTTTTGATAAATAATGTTCGTAAGGTACTTTTCTGAATAATCTTCTGTGAGGACTCTGATTCCGACTCCAACTCCGCAAACATTGCGGAAATGCAGGCTCAGAAAAAAAATGACTGATTGTGCAGACGATTTTTTGTTTATTTATTCATTTAGTTTATTTTATTTATTATTATTATTTTTTCTTTTTTTTTGACAGACAATTTTTTTTTCTTTGTAAAAAAAAAATTTCATTCACGAGGGTATTTAGTTTATTTATATTTAACAACTGGCAACGGATTAAAAGTGAAATTCGAGACATTTTATTAACGGACGATTTTTTTTTTCTTTGTTTGATAAAATGTGTTTTGATGCTTTTTGAACTTTTATTTATTTATTTATTTATTATATATATATATATATATATATATATATATATATATATATATATATATATATATATATATATATATATATATATATATATATATATATATATATATATATATATATATATATATATATATCAAAAAGAGACAATAATAGCTCATGAAGAGTAACTGTGCATAAATTGGAGTAACAGAAATAAATAGAACAACAATGAGAAACATCAGGAAAAACATTTAAAACTACTTGAAATTTAAAACTAACATGTAAAACATCAACATGGGTAATGCGCTGCTTAAGGGGTTACAGTACCTCAAAAATGACCAAAAGACCAAAAAAATTTTTATTGCTTATTTCAAAAGTAAAAGTTAGTTGACACATTCAGAAAAAAAATAGCATTGTTCTAGCTAAATTATTAAAAAAGTTATGAGTGACTTTAGGGCATGCATGCTATGTGTTCTAATGGAAAAGCCAAACTTTAAAGTGCTTTTTCTCGGTGATCAGTTTTTAGTGTTTCTATGTTACTGGAAATGCTAAGGATTTTTTTCTATTAAAGATATAACTTTAAAGCAATATTTTTTGTACTCAGGATAATATATTTAACAAAACTGTGCATTGAATAAGCGTTTTATAAATTACAAAAATTTTTAGAGTTTATTAAACCTCGAAGAACAAAATTTTCTAAGAATTTTTTACATAAAAGGTCACAAAATATTTTCTAACCGAAATATAAGAAAATGAATGCACAGATTTATTGAGGTAATCCTTGTGAACATTTCGCGAAATTTTGAAATTAGTGCAGAAACAAAAAAGCCTTAGGGTTTTTAAAAAATTGAAATTTTCTTACATTTTTCAAATTTTCAAAAAAAGTTTTCAAAATTTTTAATGTTTGAAAATAAATTATTGATTGTTAAACAAGTGCAAAAACAAATATTTCAAAGAATTAACTTTTTCACTTAAATTAAAGAAATTTGTTAGAAAGGTACTGTAACCCCTTAATCTTCAGAGGGCAGGAGCAGCATATAGATTTTTTAGATTCAGCTTTGCAGGTTTCATGAGTGTTTGTTTGAAATAAGTCAGCAGTGATTAATAAACTTGATTAGCTTTTGCTTTTTAATCTTTGCAAGATTAAGAACTTTAAAAGTATAAAATTTATGCCACTAATTTATTTTATTTTATAATGTTTGTACTGAATTTGAATTTAAAATGCTGACAAATTACAATCCAATGCACCCTGCCCTTACCTGGAAAGCAAAAAAACGTGCACATACCTGAGCGGTGTTGACTGGAAGTGAGCAGACACGGAGTGTTAGAGTGGAACGAAAAAGGACTGCCTCTTGGACAATGGAATTGAATTATTTTTTTGGGTATGTGCACGTTTTTTTTGCAGACTTTAAACTGTTAATCTTGATTATATATATATATATATATATATATATATATATATATATATATATATATATATATATATATATATATATATATATATATATATATATACTAGCTGACCCGGCCACGCGTTGCTGTGGCTAAGGTATGGGTTAAACTATAATGTTTCAATAGAAACGAAAAATTTTATTACCATTATAGAGATCAACTTTATATAAATATGAATTTGAGGTCAAAATATGAAAACAATCGAACAAAAATTTCCTAAGTTTGCTAGAAATAAAAAATCAACAAAAAATGTAGC
Organism: Uloborus plumipes; assembly: GCA_038373865.1. Taxonomy (NCBI): domain Eukaryota; kingdom Metazoa; phylum Arthropoda; class Arachnida; order Araneae; family Uloboridae; genus Uloborus; species Uloborus plumipes. The sequence continues at coordinate 56,232 of JAXGGA010002906.1, forward strand.
ATTTTATTACTTAGAAATATTATATTCAGGCTTGTAACAATTGAGTTAATTAAAAATTTGCTAATTGCTATTGTAACATTTTATTTTTTAATATAACATTTTAGTTTTTAATAATGTAGGTATGGTAGATAATTAACCAATATTATTTGTTATTTTTTGAATTATAAGCATTTTTCATTTCAGTTTAACTCAACACTAATCGGTGCGCAATATTCTTTGTTAATCTGTCTTTTGTAAACAAAAATAGATTGGACGGTTTTCCCACACGGGAGCAAGCGACCTATAGTTGCCCATGGGAAAAGCATGGATTTTCTAAATCTAAACCGCAAATTGACATTGTTTGTCCTTGGGACTTATTAATGGACATGGCGAAGGCTAAACGAATGGGAAATTGTAGACTTTTGAAGGGTATTGCAGATTCTGACGGTGTCATTGGGATACGTGGCAACAGAACTACTTCATCTTTAAACTTGCCAGTCAAAATGATTGCCTCAATAATGTTCCCGGTGATTTTTTTGATAACTAAACGCGTACCATTGCATAATCTCGGTGGATTTAAATTATGTAGAAGAACTATGGGTAAACCCATTTTTAGCCGCCGATTATGTGGTGGCATTCCGGGTATGTTTAAAGAATTTTAGTCAAGAATACAGAAAAGCTGGTAGCTAAATAGATAATTTGCAATAAAAAATATATTGCGGTCCTAAATTGAGATAAAAACTATCCTATCATTTAAGTTGGACCAAACTGAAACTGCGTGCAAAATTTGGTTAAAATCGGTTCAGTAGCTGAGGAGTCCATTGGACACAAACACAGGGACACGTAATTTTTATATATTATAAGAAAGATTATTACTTGTTTACTGCGCTCCAGAAGCTGCCAGAACGTGTGCTTTATGTCGCTCAGCCATGGAGGTGTCAAAAAAGGCTTAGTAAAAAGGCTTAGCCAAGAACACAAAAAAGCTGGTAGCTAAATACATAATTTGCAATAAAAAATATATTGCGGTCCTAAATTGAGATAAAAACTATCCTATCATTTAAGTTGGACCAAACTGAAACTGCGTGTAAAATTTGGTTAAAATCGGCTCAGTAGCTGAGGAGTCCATTGGCCACAAACACAGGGACACGTAATTTTTATATATTAAGATATTACCTGTTTACTGCGCTTCGGAAGCTGTCAGAACGTGTGCTTTATGTCGCTCAGCCATGGAGGTGTCAAAAAAGGCTTAGTAAAAAGGTTTAGCCAAGAACGCAGAAAAGCTGGTAGCTAAATACATAATTTGCAATTAAAAATACATTGCGGTCCTAAATTGAGATAAAAACTATCCTATCATTTAAGTTGGACCAAACTGAAACTGCGTGCAAAATTTGGTTACAATCGGTTCAGTAATTGAGGAGTCCATTGGCCACAAACACAGGGACACGTAATTTTTATATATTAAGATATTACCTGTTTACAGCGCTTCGGAAGCTGTCAGAACGTGTGCTTTATGTCGCTCAGCCATGGAGGTGTCAAAAAAGGCTTAGTAAAAAGGTTTAGCCAAGAACGCAGAAAAGCTGGTAGCTGAATACATAATTTGCAATTAAAAATACATTGCGGTCCTAAATTGAGATAAAAACTATCCTATCATTTAAGTTGGACCAAACTGAAACTGCGTGCAAAATTTGGTTACAATCGGTTCAGTAATTGAGGAGTCCATTGGCCACAAACACAGGGACACGTAATTTTTATTTATTAAGATAAGAAAGATTATTACTTGTTTACTGCGCTCCAGAAGCTGCCAGAACGTGTGCTTTATGTCGCTCAGCCATGGAGGTGTCAAAAAAGGCTTAGCCAAGAACACAGAAAAGCTGGTAGCTAAATACATAATTTGCAATAAAAAATATATTGCGGTCCTAAATTGAGATAAAAACTATCCTATCATTTAAGTTGGACCAAACTGAAACTGCGTGTAAAATTTGGTTAAAATCGGCTCAGTAGCTGAGGAGTCCATTGGCCACAAACACAGGGACACGTAATTTTTATATTTTAAGATATTACCTGTTTACTGCGCTTCGGAAGCTGTCAGAACGTGTGCTTTATGTCGCTCAGCCATGGAGGAGTCAAAAAAGGCTTAGTAAAAAGGCTTAGTAAAAAGGTTTAGCCAAGAACACAGAAAAGTTGGTAGCTAAATACATAATTTGCAATTAAAAATACATTGCGGTCCTAAATTGAGATAAAAACTATCCTATCATTTAAGTTGGACCAAACTGAAACTGCGTGCAAAATTTGGTTACAATCGGTTCAGTAATTGAGGAGTCCATTGGCCACAAACACAGGTACACGTAATTTTTATATATATATATATATATATATATATATATATATATATATATATATATATATATATATATATATATATATATATATATTGAAACAGGCCCGATGAATGCTGACATTCCCCCTGATGAAATGCTGCGCTTTGGTTCGCTTTTGTGTTTTTGGTTTTCGTCTTTTCGTTTTGATTGCCTGTTTCAATATTAATGTGCTGTTTTGTTTCTAGCGGCTTTGCGCTGACAGTTCAGCACAGGCTTTGATGTTCATGTATTTTTAAGTCTTTTGGGATTTTAATTCCCCCCCCCCCTTTTTAATTATATGTATTTCTGTATTCTGTATTTACTTATATATATATATATATATATATATATATATATACATATACATATATATATATATATATATAATATATATATATATATATATATATATATGTATATATATATATATATATATATATACATATATATATATATATATATATATATATATATATATATATATATATATATATATATATATATATATATATATATATATAGATATATATATATATATATATATATATATATGTATATATATATATATATATATATATATATATATATATATGTATATGTATATATATGTATATATATATATATATATATATATATATATATATATATATATATATATATATATATATATATATAATATATATATATATATATATATATATATATATATATATTTTTTTTTTTTTTTTTTTTTTTGAAAACGATTGAGGATTTTTTCTACGGAAGAACTGTAACAGCTACATTCTGTAAAAGTTGCGACAAAACTTTATTTATTCGTTTATTTACTTTTTATTCGTTTATTTCATCTGATGAGAGGGGTATATTTTGCTTTTAGAAATCAGCTTTAAGAGCAAGAATCTGAGAGAGTGTCACGCCTGTGATTCATGAAATCTCAGATTTTTTCCAAAAAAATACCAAATGTTTATTATCTTATTGAAAGACCAAATCCAGAATGCTTTGCTCTAAAGTTGAGTTGTTTAGTTTTTACGGACCCCTAAAAGTGAAGGTGTGGCATCAAAAATTAAGCGGATTTTCAAGACATGGAAGTTGCTGTGAGCCAACTCTTACCAGGAACTGTTGAACTCCAATTTTCTTTTTGTATATGGAATATAGAAGGTTGAAACTTTACAAAATGAATGTTAAATTTGTGGTAAGTTGTTGCCGTAAGGTCAGTGAAGGCCCTCAAAACAAGGCATTTTTGACGTTTTTTAGCGCTTTTGAGATCCAAAAACATCTTGCAAATTTCAGTTGGCACGGCAAAAGTAGTGTCGTTTAAAACATGTTCCATGAACATACGCCATGAACATTTGAAAGTCAAATCAACCAATTATTTACAACATTTAAGACGCCTAGCAGGAAAATATTGGGGTTACAATATTAGTTTCAGAACACTCTTGTACAACTCAGTTTTTCTCAGAATAATTGCTTATGCAGCTCCGATTTGGGCAAGAAATCCAACTACAAGATTAAATTTAAATCTTTTGAAATTGCAACGTCCTTTATTATTAAATTTAACAGGAGCTTACGCAACAACAGCAAATTGTTCTTTACAAATAATCACTGGTATACCTCCTTTAGATATTCAAATTTCCTACGAAGCAAAAATAGGAACATTACTTAGACTTAACAAGGACGTTGTAACCAATTTTGGAATTCTTCGATCGTCTACGTTTGAAAAGAAAGTCAAAACAATTCTATTTCATCCAAGTGTTTCCTTAGCCTCTTCATTAAAAATAAACTCATCAAATTTGGACAACTCAAACAATAATGTTTCTAAATCCCGTTACTTCACAGATGGTTCGAAAACTAAATAAGCTACAGCGGCTGCTTTCCTTATTTTAAATAGCACAACTCCTACTAACGAAACCACCTATCTTCTAAATGTCTCCAACTCAATTTTTCAAGCTGAAGCGTTTGCTTTAAGAGAAGCAATAAAACATGCAGTAACTCATAATAATTTACCATCAATTATGTACAGTGATAGCCAATCAGTCATCAAATCAATAAGTAATCTAAACCCAACAAGCTCATTAATAGTTGAAATCCAACAGCAACTTATTAATCACCATTCTATAAAAATTTCTTGGATTAAAGGTCATTCAAACTCCGATGGAAACAATAGAGCTGATTTTCTAGCAAATCAAACAGCAAATGGATTATTAGTACCAACAAAACAACATTCTTTATCATTTCCAAGAAGTTTTGCAAAGCATAAATTATTACAAGACTTAGTGACTGATTGGCAAGAACGTTGGGATCAAGAACTTACAGGAAGAGAAATCTATAAAATTCGTTCCAAAGTTAAATTTACTCCTTTGAATTTAGACAGACATGAAGTATTTTTCTTTACTGGCCATGGTCCATTTCCTTCGTACCTAAAAAAATTCCACCTAAGAAATACTGATTTCTGCAGATGCAAAGCACCTGGAAATCCTCAACATTACATACAGCATTGTATTCATACTTCTTCATTCCATCTTCGTTCTACAGGCAATTGGACTCAAGACTTAAAAAACTAATATTCGTTTCCTGCAGCAAAAAAGAAAATTACTGCTCTTATTTCTTTTCTAATAGACTACAATCATTTTCTTTTCGGATAATTTTTATTTTTATTTATTTTTTTTTCTTAACATCAATACTATTGACTGCACCTTTTTCTTGTTCTTTCTGCTATTTATTAATTAAATTATCTGCATTTCTTTTTTTTTCTTTAATTATAATGTTTTATTGTTTATATATAGATATATATTTTTTTTTTTCTTTTTCATTTAGTTTTCGTTATTTATATATTTTATTATTTATTCCTTTAAAAACTTTTTTCATTTGTTTTATTTATTTATTTATTTATTTTTTCCATTACCATTATGTAAATATTTTACTTATATTTTTATTTTAATTTATTATTAACCAAAATTATTTTTCTGATGTATATACCAAATTGAATGTTTACCCATGTGGGTTGTTTTGTACTTTTCACATACGTCATCCCGTAATTTGTTAAATTTAACATTGTTGAATATGTACAAAGGGATGGCGTATTTTTGAAAAAAAAAAGTGTCGTTTGAAAGACCAGTGTAAGCACTTTAAAATAATGTATAAATAACCGAGGAAAGTTCAACGTGCTTTTAGTTGCGTAAGGCCGAAATACGAAAAATGTCATATTTTACCGATATTCAAACGGTCATAACTTCCTCTGCCAACAACATATTGAAATATTTTTTTTGCCAATGTCATGCTCTATTCTTTGTCCTAACAGAACAGTTGAGTCCTTTGAGGCGAAATGTAAAAAAAATTTTACAAAAAATGCCTTTTTTCCTGTGCATTTTTTGTTAAAAAAATTTTCACATTTTGCCTCAAAGGACTCAACTGTTCTGTTAAGACAAAGAATAGAGTATGACATTGGCAAAAAAAATATTTCAATATGTTGTTGGCAGAGGAAGTTATGACCGTTTGAATATCGGTAAAATATGACATTTTTCATATTTCGGCCTTACGCAACTAAAAGCACGTTGAACTTTCCTCGGTTATTTATACATTATTTTAGAGTGAAATTACGGTAACAACTTACCACAAATTTAACATTCATTTTGTAAAGTTTTAACCTTCTATATTCCATATACAAAAAGAAAATTGGAGTTAAACAGTTCCTGGTAAGAGTTTTGGCTCATGGCAACTTCCATGTCTTGAAAATCCGCTTAATTTTTGATGCCGCACCTTCACCCTTAGGGATCCATAAAAACTAAACAACTCAACTTTAGAGCGAAACATTCTGGATTTGGTCTTTCAATAAGATAATAAACATTTGGTAATTTTTGGGAGAAAATCTGAGAGGTCTGAATCACCTCATAATGATAGGCTCAGATTATTGATCTTAACGTGCATAAAAAGGATGTTTGACATAATGTTCAGTCTCAGATGATCAAGAGAATAATGGATCAGATGCTAGAATGCCGATTGTCCGATGTCGGGAAAAGTAGGCTCGTTTATTTTTGAACAGAAACTTCTTTGTTTACAGTGTAACGCGTAACTTTCCAAACGATTTTTCTGTAATCTTACCGAGAATTCTGGTGAAGCCTAACCCAAAAATTTGTGAAACATTACAACATAAACATGCAAATACTATAGCACACACCGTTACGATAGGCGAAGCCGTAACGTTTCACTAGTTTTACAACTTAATTACTCCATAACAATGGATAGCAGAAATACTGCCACCGCTTTTAAAGAAGTAAGGTTACGCGAAATGTTTTATGGTGTACTGTTGGAGTTATTTAGTGAAAAATAATGTCTAAAACGGCTAAAGACCCACAAAGTATTTAACACAATGTTTTATGGCTTTATTTAAATAAAAATGAAAATATGGAATAACTTAAAAAAATATTATAGAGGACCACCAGTAAACAATGTCCACGGGAACCGCCAGGGATCTGGGTATTACAGTTAAGTATATTTTGGACTTAATGAGCAGTTTGCTTCTGTATTCGGAAAGCAGATAAAATGTCCTTAAACTGTTGATATTTTCTAACGAATTTTTTTGCTTGGAAAATATTTTTAAGAAGCAAAAGGAAGAAATCATTTTGTAAAAACTATTTTTCTATTTAAACTATTTTCGAACAAAAGAATTCTGTTTTGCCAACTACAAAAAGCGCGTTTATACTTCCTACTGTTATTTGAAAAGTTTCATTACTGTAAAAAACGTAAAGTATTTTTTCTGTTTTTTTTTGTAAAGCAACATATGCCGCATTTTTGGTTACCTATTGATGATTTTTAAAACTAAGGATCTTGAAGGATTAAACAAATATAATCCTATTCAGGGAAAAATTAAAAATGTCAATACAAATGATTCTTATAAGTTGAAAAAAACATTTAAGCCTTAAATCTCTTCGTATTCCAAAACTTGATTTATACGTAAAAGAAAAACACAAATATATTTTTCTCTCTTTATTTTATTTGCAAAATATTTAGTAAAGGTTTTTATTTGAAAATAAGGCATTTGTTTCATTAAATATACAGATATTAGTTTTGTAATGAATATTCTGTTTAATAGTTGTAAGTACTGGTTTAGAGCAATAATCAGAGTTGGTTTACAGCAATGAGCAGAGTTGGTTTATAGTAATGGGCAGAGTTGGTTTACAGCAATGAGCGACAATCGCAGGTGAAAATACATAAACTGCAAACGTTTATCTAGAAATTAAAATTACAAAATCATCTATTTTTAATGCAGAGTAAAGATATCACATAAAGAAACATCCCAGCTCATTTTTATCAGAGTTAATATATTTGAAGCACACTACACAACGGTTAATAAAAAATTCAGCAGAAATTTCACTATTGAAACCGGTTTTTATTGAACCGAACCGCGCAAAAAGAAATCTTTTATTTTTTTTAGAAACTGGGGTTGAAAACTTTTAAAGTCAATTTTAAGAGTACTTTTCACACAGTGAGGTCGAAAATTAAATTGCTTAACAACCCAAAGAATATAAAAGTTTAAATTGGATATGTACTATCCCGTAATAAGACTGGTTATTGTTTCTGAAACCGCTCGGGTACCCGAGCCCGAGTAGACATATCTACCCGATTTAAGGCGGAATAAGTACGGCTTCCGTTTTAATGAGCACCATTTAAGGTGGAAGTCCGATTTAGCTCAGAGCTCTCTGTTCTTTTGATCCAGACCAAGGGCCGAGCAAACCCTGGTCTAGTACCCCCAGAGGTATCGTTTCACTTGGAGGACTTTGTGACCACGACCCTTATTTTACGTCGCCCAGCCACCATTAGTAACGACGGTGGATCTTTGATCGGTTAGGATCGAACCCGGGACCCTCCGGTTACGAGTCCGACGCTTTACCGATAGGGCAACCACGGCCCGTCAAATGACTGGTCCTGATGCATGTAACACAAAAAAAAAAAAAAAAAAAAACAACACCGAAATTCTCTTAAAAAACGAAAAAGTTATTCTTTTTTAAAGTACTGTAATGCCTCACGTGCTTGGCATATGTGTAAGTACAAAACATTCCTAGTTTCGAAAACGTTCTTTTCACTTTCGGCGTGCATTTAATATTCACTATTTGAGAAGCATTGAGTCCAACATCATTACAACGAGTTGATGTTGTTGTGTATCTGTATATATGACTTCTACTTTAGTATCATGAAAATTAAATTGAGTGCACAATGTTGCTGTTTCATATACCACCGGGTATCGATTTAAGGCAGGACAGGTACGGCTTCCGTTTTTACGAGCACCATTAAGGTGGAAGACCGTTTTAGCTCAACACACATGCCATAAGGACCGTTTATAGGGTAGGCATCCATTCATAACACACTTTCACACACAGAAAGGACAATGACAGGAGAGAGAGAAAGTACGTCCATGCCCAAGCCGGGATTCGAACCCGGG
>JAXGGA010002906.1:75000-112265 GCA_038373865.1 Uloborus plumipes
CATTGTAAATTCATAAGAATAACTAAAAAATATTGCTTATCCTTTAAGTTACAAGTAAAAACAGTTACAAAATCAGCTCTGAATGTTACGTTAGTCACCATGGAATGACACTCCAATAAACTCTCCAATAATGAGAAACTAAGTAAACATATAAGATTTTGGGGGAAAATTACGTTAAAATTGAAACCAAAATTTAAACTCTCGACATTTTTTTATTCATATTAGGGCACTCATAGCAGCATAAAACGCCTATATTGTTTTAATACTTTTCATAAAATTTTTTAACTCATGAAAATGTGAAAAATCATATTTTTGTTTCCTATTTTATGATTTTTATGATTTTCATCTTGTAAAAAGACATTCAGCAGTTAATAGTTCCTTTTATTTCACATTTTAACATTTTTATGACTTTTTGCTCGGTAAAAGGTTTTAATTAGTCAGTAATTTAATGATTTAAATGCATGCATAACTTCTATTAAAAGTTAAGTAAATCCATGACTATTTTCTTTTCATACTTTAGAATTAAGTAGAAGCGAATCAAAGTAGTTAAATGGTCGACGACACATCGGAACTAATTTCTGGTTGAATAGTCAAGTCAATATTAGTATTCGAAATGTAACACTCCGTAAAAATGCTGTACTTTTCTTGTACAAAAAACAAGAATTATAGTAAATAAAAAACGAAAATTTCAAGAACAACTGCTTTTAAATAAAGCACATCTCTCAAGAAAAAATACCGCACAAAGCTACGTAAAATAATTTTGTACGCAGTTAAAGTACAAATTGTCAAGAAAAAATACCATTTTCAAAAATTACGTAAATCAGCAACAAATTGTCAAGAAAATATTGGATTTGAATATTGCACTTACTGTCAAGAAAATGCCACATGAAAGTAACGACCATTGTGTCAGCAAAATACTGCAGTCAATTAAAGCCTAAAATTATTGAGAAAATGCATTAAAAATTACAATGTGTTATTAAAATGTCATACAAAATCTTCTAATTTTTGTTTTTCAAATCTTACCATTGTTGCTAAAGAAATGATGGTTGAAACGAGCATTAAAGCTACTATAAGTATATTTCAAATTCTCACTTATTCAGCCAACCAAACTTTTCATTTGCAAAATTAAACCCATACAATAAACTAGTACTGCCACTAATTTACATCATATGAGCAAATATTCATGAATTTAATCTAGGCCAGAAATGTAAACTTAGGTACCGTAATAGGAATAGTTACAACAGTGGATTATCACGTGTTATCAATAGGGGATACATATGAGGGTTTCATTTCAAATCTAGCATGATGCAATCACCTATAATATTGCATAACCCGATAAACATATATGTAGTGTTATTATCCTTCTACAGTGCATTCAGGCATAAACAGGATTATGACTCTGCATTTTGAAACATTAAACTTGATTAAGGCCAAGCGAATTGTATCAAATGTAAAATTACGACGATACTATATATTTAACAAAGACTGTGAATGACACTTAATAATATATGTTTACTTCTGACTATAAAAAGTTAGTCGTGCCCGCTTATTAGAATATCGGTTTACCCCTTCAGACCTGGTATCCGGTATACCGGACATAAGCTTTGAACAGCTGCTAAACATTTAATAATTGATTAAATTGCTTGATTTTTTTTTGAGTTTACTCTTGACATTTTGCATATTATCATCTGTGCAAAAATTTCTCGTCTTGGGATTAGCAGCATTCCAAAATATGGATTGGAAGATTCGATTTGACTCGTTTTCCAAACTATAGATTCTTGTCGCAAAGGTGAAATTTTTTTCTGATTTCTTAAAACTATATAATCATTTAAAGAAAAATAGATACCTTAGTGCTATAATAGCAAATTATAATTCCAAAGTTCATGAGTCACTAGCGTATTAGTGCGTCATGAACGTTAGAATTATAATTTACTATATAATCATTTACTTATCAATTCAAATGCTTATATTATGTTTTGTTATTGTTTGGAGAATATTTTACGATGAAGTTTGTGTGATATTTCATAGTCTTTTTTGCTGCAATATTAATTTGAAAATATAAGAAAATAAATTGAACACGTCACATTTCTTTGATTTTTTTACTTACAGGCTTGAAAATTTGTTTGTAAGATTCTCTTAGCCATAGTACTTTGTCTACCAAATAAAAACATTTTTGGTTAACTATTTCCTAATTCCGACTGAAGGCGCTGAACGAATATCTCGCTTAATATAATAAATTTTTAATACCAAACCAGTAGAATGCATTATTTTGACCTCAGATAATGGAATATCCCGCTTATTAGAATATTTTTTCGTTGCTATTACATTAAGCGGGCTCACCTGTATGTGCAATGTTTCAGATAAGAACCAATCGGTAAATAAATACGGGAATAATACAAATGATTCATTAGTTTTTAAAACGGTATTTGTCCGAAAGTATTGCACATACAGCGATGAAGAATATGAAAATAAACAAAAACTCATAAAGATTTAGCATTGTGTTAACTAGGTTCAAATAAAACTAGAAAATATATTTTTTCTCATACTTTTTTTGTGTGTGAATGAAAACTTTTTCTACAATTTAACGGATAACTCAGTTTAATTTGAAGAATAGCTAGTTAATCGACAGACGAACTGATTTTTGCACTTTAGCGGTAACTTAGATAAGAAATCATTAATCTTGTTTGAAAAGATATTATGCACATGCATTTTTGGTACTGCAGATGCTGACAAAATATATTTGCACAATTGGAACAAGAAGTTCTGTCAAGAACTAAACGAGCGTACTTTCCCGTACATCGACATCGGCATTCTAGCATCTGATCATTATTCTCTTGATTATCTGAGACTAAAAATTATGTCAAACATACCTTTTTAGCACTTAAAGCTGATTTCTAAAAGCAAAATATACCCCTTTCTTTAGATAAAATAGACACATAAAAAGTAAATAAATGAATAAATAAAGTTTTGTTGCACCTTTTAAAGAATGTAACTGTTCTAGTTCTTCCGTAGAAAAATTATTCAATTATTTTCAAAAAAAAAAAATTAAAAGTACAAAGTACATCAAAACACATTTTATCAAAGAAAGAAAAAATAGAAAAAAAAGCAAACTCGTCCGTTGATAAAATGTCTCGAATTTCACTTTTAATCCGCTGCCATTGTTAAATATAAATAAAGAATAAAATGCTCTCGTGAATGAAACATTTTTGTTACAAAAAAATCGTCTGCCAAAAAAATAAAAATAATAATTAAATAAAATAAAACGAATGAATAAATAAGCAAAAAATCATCAGCACAGTTAGTCTTTTTTTTCTGAGCCTGCATTTCCGCCACGTTTGCGGAGTCCGAGTTGGAATCAGAGTTCTAACAGAAGATTATTCAGAAAAGTACTTTACAAACATTATTTATCAAAACCATTTTCTTACAAAGTTAGTTTGAAGGAAATCCGACTTTAAGTTCAGTTTCAACATTCAACTTAAATTCCCCGTAGACGCTAATGCTATTTTTTTTTCTGAAGGGTTCAATATTGAACAAAAATAGATCAAATCAAAAAGCGAAATATGGGAATGAACCTCCCCGAGATATTTCAAACAAAAAAAAAAGTTTATTCCATTCGGATGGTTCACTCAGAAGTTATTAGGTGGGGGAAGGTTGCTTGAATGGTTCAATGTTGAACGAAAAAATGTTCAAATTGAAAATTTAAATACGGTAATGAAGTATCCTTGCTGAGATCCTTCGAACAAAAAAAAAAGTTTATTTAAATCGGACTGTTCACTCAAAAGTTATTAGGGGTGACAGCTTGCTTGAGCGGTTCAATGTTGAACGAGAAATTGTTCAAATCGGAAATGTAAATACGGGAATGAAGTATTCTTAATAAGATCTTTCGAACAAAAAAAAGTTTGTTTAAATCGGACTGTTCACTCAAAAGTTAGCATCGCGGGACAGATTGTTTGAACGTTTCAAAGTTGAACCAAAAACTGTTCAAATCGAAAAATAAAATATGGGAATGAGCTGTACTCGCCGAGGTCTTTTCAACAAAAAAAAAGTTTATTAGGGGGGGGGGGGACAGACAGACCGACCGACTGACAGACAAATTCCCCGTCTCAATACCCTACTTTCAAATTTTTAATTTTTCGATATTCATTTCACCTTTTTATTTTTTTAACTTGGCGATATTTTTTAGAGGCATTAGGCTACTTTTAATACATTTTTCGTTTTTCTTTTATTTTTTACGGGAAAGTAGGCTAAAAAGGCTACAAAAAATGTACCATCACTTGACTAATTACTTGCACTAAGTAAAAGCAAAGCGGATGAAAATCAATTACTACAAAGGATTTTTTTTTAAATAATTTTGAATATGAACTATTTTATTGTTTAATATAGTTAAAGAGGGAAAAATCTATAGAAAAATGTAGAGATTATATTTGTGTTTGAATAAACAGAAATATTTTTATTTAATGGGATATTAATCTAGACTCTGTTAATTGTAATGCTGAAGGTAATTTTAAAACAAGGAGGAAAACAATAAAAGTATTCTATTTAATAGATAAAAATAACTGAAACTAATATCATTTGTGCATTTGAACATTTGGAAAATAGCTTGATTGATATGCACAGATGATTGTGCCTGTAATTTCCAAACATTTTTCAGAACATCTGAAAATGCATTCATTTATGCAATCATTAGGCATGAAAATGCAATCATTAGACACAATAACACAAAAATATATTTTTTAAGCACTGATGCCTAAGAAAATATAGGCTGAAAAAGCTTATTTCTTTTCACTATCAAGACATTTTTAATTGCGTAATTCTATGCAAAACGAAGGCATAACACGAAGGAATAAACGAGGTTTTGGGAGATGAAGGGGTTATTTGACAAAACAGAAATTGCGAGTAATTAAAGTTTAAAGTTTTATTGTTGCAGTTGTTGCAGCTTTTTTGTTTTCTGGTTTTGTCGTTAGTGTGCGTATGAAATTGGTCTAATGACATCTACTTTTTGATGTACCAAGTTTTATTTGCTTACCTGTATCCATTGCTTACCATTGTCTAGAGTGTTCATTTTTTAAAATGAAACATAGCACCTTCATCCTCCAAGCCATTCAATTGTCATTTCACATTTAAAACAAAAAAAACAAAAAAAAAAAAAAAAAAGTAGAAAATATAATTTTATATTAAAACTTGTTTGCACTACTAGACGTAAGAATTTTAACACATTCTTTTAAAAACACTGAAATTTTTTTATTGCTTTTATATTTTTATGTTTTCTAGAAAGAAAAACATCTTAATGAAACATCACCAACAATATACCATTACATGTGCAGATTGAAGATAAGTGAATTAAAGCATAAATAAATAAATAAACAAAAGAAAGAGAGAGCGATTATATTTTAGACGAAACGTGTTGATTATTTCATGATTTTACACCATGTTCTTATCTGCTTTATTTTATTTGATTTTATTTTTTCGTTAGTTCTATTTTTATCATTTTTCTTTCGGAACGGATTTTTAGTGCTTTTTTTAGTGGATGAGTAGCTCTTGCGTTCGTGTTCTGTTTCAGTACAAACAACTTAAAACTTCAAAAAGCTTTTAACTGAAATCGAGTATTTATTCAATTGATATAGGATAACTGGTAGTAGAATACGAAGTCTGGAATTGATTCTTTTCTAGTTTTTCAAGATAAATGTATCGTAGGTATCATCAATATTTGATCGAGTTAATCAATTTAAAGTTCTTCTAAATGCTTTCTTTTGATGAAATAGGACTGCATAATACGAAAAGAAAATATTTGATCCAGTTTTAGAGTGGAAAAAGTAATGGAATTTAAAGAAAGTTTTAAAGAGTATATGGATACTCTTTCGAAAAGTACTCAGATCAAGCGCTGGTAATTGTGTTAGCATTATAGGTTAAGTTTTATTTCAATTTTCTCAAATGTGAAACTCTTTCTTATGTAAATTTGATTTATTAAGTGAAAGAGAGTAGAACATAATTCAAAGACTGTATTAAAAGCATAACTGTGGTTGGTACACGCCAAAACAATTTTTAGAGACTTAATGACATTTTACGCACTTAAAGATTTCAAAATTTTCATATAAAAGAAATTGTTCATTCTACAAGTTCACAATGTTGCATTTAGTGATGTTTTTAAACTTATTTTATTTTAAAACGATGCCAAATTACATTTGAATTATCGCATGTGACCTACAGGCACCATATTGAGTACTTTCCGTCTTGAAGTTTTCAAGTCTTCTAGAAATTTTGTGTCTATTGCGATTATTTACCTACATCAACCTTATAAAAATAAATGGTAGTCAGAAGTATTTTCATGTATTATTAGAGGTTAATGATATTTTCAATCAGAGAAATCTTTTGCACAATGCACAAAACTTGATCTCTTAATTCATCCAAAAAGATGTATCTAAAGTTGCAATATCGAAATTATGTTTCTCAATACCTCATCTCACCTGTATGCTTTCTCTTACATATATACATTTTTTACCTAAGAATATTAGGCTATGATCTTTAACTATTGAAATTTTGCAGAGACACAACACTTAACAAAATGTAATGTACAGACATTTAATTTAAAAACAGTATTATGGTAACAAAAATATTATTTTGTATGTTATGTTTTTGTAAAAATTATAGTGCTCTCAAACAGTGAACTGTGTTTAAGAGTTAGTGAGTTAGTTTAATAATAAGTTGATGCTGTTTGCTACAATGAAATTACTTTAATATATATTCTAGTAAGTTTTCAAAGTTTCAATGTGTTATTTGTAAACAAAGTTTTAAATTGTAGTTTAAAAAAACTGCGCAGTTCACTCCAGTATTTTTTTGAAAAACAGGAGCTCTTCAAAAATATATTTAAATGCGTAGTACTTACTGAAGAAAAATTTAAATTCATGCGCAACTATTAACAAGAAATTAAGAACAGGCAAAAATTAATTCACCCATATTAATGAAGCCGCATTTAAGGGTGAGTTGCATATATTTAAACTGTATTCATGAAAGTTTCATATATTGTGAGATATATTTCAAGATTCACAAAATTTGAATTTCTAAATTGTTTATAATTAGTAGTATTGCGGATACAAAGGAAGTACGACAAAAAAATTACGAAAATTGTGCTCTTAAAAACAAACAAATAAGTTGGACACATTTCTATTTCTCTCATGCATTTAATGTGTTTTAAGAAGGTGACAACTCACCAGAAATTTACAGTGGAATAAAAGGACAAAACATTAGACTTATAATTATCATTTTTAATTATTGCAATAATAAGTTTCGAAGAAAGTAGCAGTTTATGACACATATTGTTTAACTTTGCACTTCGAGTACAATAGCAGCTTAAGGAATATCTTTTCCTAATAATAAATAAAATTATTTTTGCCTTAATCTCTGCATGCAACTTAAAACTACGAAAATTCTAGAAAATATCGATCGCTATCGTATATGCAGAGGACTTAATTTTTGCTTACAAAACCGCCATCGGTCGACTTTTTCGTAAGCTAAACTACCAAGTCTCCAAATGCAGTATATTAGCATTGTTATTGATTAATATGAAACTTATTAAACATTTAGGGGCCAACTTCCTGTTTTCGGGAAGCGCTTAAGGAAATTAGCTGCATCCTGAAAATCTTTGCTGGCATTTATGACATATTCCGGTAGGAAATGGAAGTTTGTATTTTAACAAAATTCAAAAGTTTTGAACAGAATTATATCTTGGGAAAATTACCCTAATATCGAGCAGGTTTGTGAGTCAATTTCTTCCGTTTTTGCTGAATGAAATAAAGATCTTATATTTTATCAGCTTTGTAAACAGTAAAATCAAAAGTTTGTTTTAATTTGAGATATTCGTTCAATTGTTTTTAAATAAACATACGAAATTTCTGTTGGTTTAGATAAGCAGAATCGAAAGAAAAATAATGTACTTATTAAAAAGTATAGCACATATGCCACTATATTTTTTTCATAATGGTATCAGTCTGATAATAAAACTTTATCCTATATAGCATTCTCCTGTATTATTTTGATTTCCAGCAGTCTGTTTGTTTAGTTTGATATCCTGGAGTATAACACAGGTTATATCTAAGTAAAGATAAAATTTTACTTTCTAGTTAAAACACGATTTTAAAATAATCGTAATATATAATAAAATGTGGCCTTAGCAACAAAACTTGAGCAAATTTTGACCTCACTTACTGAATCTAAAATTATTTTAGAAAATCCAGATACAACCCAAATAGAAAACTTCGTTTTTTAAAGCTTGTAAAATGGTTATTAACGTTGTGACAACCTCTTAAAAACGTTTATAAAACCTTTAAAGGTTATTTGTGCTACCTGGGAAGAGTCACACAAGTCCAGATACAAGTCACTTGGCTTTCTCAACGCTGCAAATGATCAAAGATGTGCCCAATGATGATACAATTTGCTATACCAGCATTTTAATATGGATTGATTAATCTTTTAAATGACCAAACCAACAGTCCCTAACTGGAAGAGGAACGGTCTTGAAAAAGTTTGTCCTTTACGCAATGGTAAAGAAATCTCGAAATATAATGTTTTAAAGTATTTTTTATAGAATTTTTGAAATCAATTTTTTTAATGAAAAAAAGTCTAGGAAAGCGGTTTAATAGTGCAAATGGTACATTATTGTTTTCTATTGCTGAATTCTTCATCAAAGGTGTTAATAAAAAATCTACTACATATTTCAAATTTATGTATCTTCAGTTGTTTTTGCCTCTTCTGTTTAATTGTACGTTGTAAAGCAAGTATTTATCGTGGGGAGACAGGAAAATTGATTGACAGATTTATGATGGGCTGGTATCTAGATGTCTGATTGCATAAAACTCACCGATCAATTATACTTGCAAATGAAAATTAAAACCTTAAGTCATAAAACCTACCGAAAAAGAAGGCTTGTAAGTAAAATTTATAAAGTCCTGAGTTTAAGAAACTTTGATGGAAAAGTAAAAATATAAAAAGTTTTTTGTAGTGAAATAGTAGTTGTAAGATTTCTTACGCTGCGAAGCGTACCACGAATTTTGGGAAATCCCACGCGACCATACAGATCATAACCATTGTATTAAGTGTAAGGCATCTTTATGTGCTGAAGTTTCTGGCACGTGTTAACGAAGATCAAGGCTGTAAAATCCTGAAGAAGGAATGAAGAAAGTGGAAAAACCAAAATCACTGTAAGGAAGCAGTAACTTCTCCTAAATTTGTCAATTAAAGAGTTTAACAAGCTCGAACGCTTTCTTTTTCAACGTAACATCGGTATCCCTTATAAGGAATTACCGTCATATTAGGTGACTGCATGGCAAAAAATTAACTGTTGTTTTTACAACATAATACTGGAAGCCAAGGTTAAAATTTAAAACTGTAAAATGCACAGTAATAAACTATCAAACTAGCAATTTTACAGTTTATCATTGTAAAGTTAGAAATTTTACAGTTTATTGCCGGAAAATTTAACTATATTATTCTGTAAAAACAACAATATAATACTGGAAGCAGAGGTTCCAGTTTAAAACTAAAATGCACGATAATAATTTGTTAAATTCACAATTTTATAGTTTATCAGTTCAAAATTAGCAATTTTACACTTTAGTACTCTAAAAACAGAAATTTTACAGTTTATTACAGTAAAATTAGCAATTTTTACAGTTTATTACTACAAAATTAGCTATATTATACAGTAAAAACAACATTCATTTTTTGCAGAGTATCCCAATGTTTTTAATTTTATGTTAGTATACGGAAAAACTATCTAATTAATTTCTAAATAAACTTATTATACGTGCAACCATTTCAAAATATTTTAATTTCATATTTTTTATTAGAAATTAGTACCATTTTTTCTTATTTGCTAAGTTCAAAAACCCTTTTTCGAAATCCATCTTCCTTTTTCTTCTTTACTATCATTAAGTTAAACATAGTTCTTATACAATTCAATGAATTAATAAAAAATATCATACATTTTTAAAAATGTTTTGAGGACAAGTTTATTAAATCCTCTCTTAAAAAAACTGGTTACAAGAGTGAATCATTTAAAATAATGTTTAAGTCAATATTTCATAATTCCTGAAGCACGTATGTTACTTAAATTAGTGAAACTTATTTTCTACTTTCACACCGAAAATATCCCCGTTTTTCATTCTTTTTAAAACTAAGAGAATTTATTCCTCCATTTTCACTCTCAGTGAAAGCATTTTTTTAACTTTTAATTCAGTTAAAGTTTAGTGGTGAACTTTAAAAGTTTTTTATGAAAACTTTCAAAACTTGAATTACAAAATTAAATTTAAGAAAATTCTATTGTCGCAAATTTTTCCAAATTCTGACGCCGACTTTGTGTTTACACAAATTAAATTCTTCTTTAAAAATGTGCTGCAAATACGATAAAATTAATCATTAAGTTTTCAAAACTCTAAGGGAGAGGGAAAAGTTTTCGAGATAAATTAATATCTGAAAGTAGTAAAAATTCGCCTTTATTTTATAAAAGGGACTTCATAGTTTCTTAGGACTGGGTACATTTTCTCTAAAATAATTTTATATAGTTTATTTACGTACTACGAAATTCTTCACCTAATTTAATTACCCTAGTTTTAAGCAAAATGAAAGTGGTATAAAGTTTTTTTCTTAAAAGTTTTCAATGCTTTTTAGTTATAATTGTTTTAAACAGCCGTGAAACATACGTACTTATAATATATTTAAACTTAAGCTATACAATATAAAAATAAATAAAATTATAAATATGTAAGGAAAGGCGTTGTACTTCTGACCATATTGTTCTTTTTAACAATTAGGCTGTGCCCCCAACTAGAGACTTTTTATGAAATTTGATGTAATTTGCGCATAGTTCCATCACTAGAGAGCACGAAAGATTAGCACGAAGTTTGAAGGGAAACAAGAGCATACCATCACTAGAGAGCTTGTTCTTCCTACTTTGGATAATTTAAGTAGATCCTTTGCCCGATCCTAGATGCAGTATTTTACTGCTTAAGGGGTTACAGTACCTCAAAAATGACCAAAAGACCAAAAAATTTTTTATTGCTTATTTCAAAAGTAAAAGTTATTTAAAACACTCAGAAAAAATAGCATTGTCCTAGCTAAATTATTCTAAAAGTTATGAGTGACTTTATGGCATGCATGCTATGTGTTCTAATGGAAAAGCCAAACTTTAAAGTGCTTTTTCTCGGTGATCAGTTTTTAGTGTCTCTATGTTACTGGAAATGCTAAGGAATTTTTTCTATTAAAGATAAAACTTTAAAGCAATATTTTTTGCACTCAGGATAATATATTTAACAAAACTGTGCATTGAATAAGCGTTTTATAAATTACAAAAATTTTTAGAGTTTGTTAAACCTCGAAGAACAAAATTTTCTAAGATTTTTTTACATAAAAGGTCACAAAATATTTTCTAATCAAAATATAAGAAAATGAATGCATAGATTTGTTGAGGTAATCTTTGTGATTATTTCGCAAAAAGAAATTTTGAAATTAGTGCAGAAACAAAAAAGCCTTAGGGTTTTTAAAAAATTGGAATTTTCTTACATTTTTCAAATTTTCAAAAAAAGTTTTCAAAATTTTTAATGTTTGAAAATAAATTATTGATTGTTAAACAAGTGCAGAAACAAATATTTCAAAGAATTAACTTTTTTACTTAAATTAAAGAAATGTGTCAGGAAGGTACTGTAACCCCTTAAAAGAAATACTGTTCGACGGTGAAAAAACGTCATGACTCTCACTTTTGAATCACAAAGAATGTTTTTTTTTTTAAATTCTATGTAAGTACGCAATTTAAATGTTGAAATCGTTTCAATTGAAAACTAAAATTGAATTCTTAATTTTTTTAAGCTACTCGACCATCATTTAAAGATTATGCTCGTCACGAAAGGTCTATAAATTTAATTTTCATGTAAGCACTATAATTATACAAATATACTATCATAGTACCTCAAGCAGTAAATTGTTCAACAATATAAATGCAGGAGAATTTATTAAGTCCATGGCTATTTTCTTTTCAATTGCTAATTTTTGTAGCTTTTTACAGATGCTATATGTACTTTAATAAAGCTTTTATAGCTTTATCAAAAACCTCTGTAGCTCAAAACATCCTTATCTTGCATTCTTATCTCGTCCCGTATAATTTGAGCGAGACAGGCTGGACTGTTTAAGTAATAGCTAGCATTAAATTCCAAAATAAACCGCAGAAAACTAAATTTTATTTATTTATGTCTGCTTATTTTAAACTTCGCCCCCCCCCCCCCGCATTTTTTTTCTTCAAACATTTTTCTTATACACGTGGTTTTCCTCACCTGGTTTCACAAAAATTTTTTGCTGAAACTTTAAATTCATTTTTTTTCTCGGAGTGATTATTTCAATTTGTTGCTGAAATGTTTCGCATAAATTTAAAACACGAAACAAAAACAAAATACAGAAAATATGTGTATTCCAACATTCTGCACTTTTGTGTATCGTTGGTCATTTCCAACAAGATTTTATATATAGTATGCATCGTAAAGTTTGCCGTATGTACAAAATGACCGAAGTTCATTGATGTGGAGAATATTAAACAGTATCAAAACATATGCCAAACAAATAATATTCTGTAACTATTGTAGTCGTATAACAATAACCATTACATAACTAAGAAAACTCAGCTAGAAGATGTTTCGAACTTAAGGGAGAATAAATATTCCCATTTCGGTGAATAAACTAAATGACACTGATTTTTTCAAAAATGTCGTCAGATGCAGTATTAATTAATAGTTAAATAATTGGTTACCGAACGCAGAAAACAGCCTTAATTCCTAATACAGCTATAATTATCTTACACTTGAGAATTTTAACAATTACTATGCACTTGATATCACGGAATTTCAAGTTTCTTTAAATCAGAACTCTTAAGAAAGTTTTAAATACTTAACTCTGAACAAACATACGGGAACAAAGGATATTTTTCAGCTCAAGGAATATCCACTTCAAAACGTCTGACACAAGTTTGAATAATTAAACCTTATGCTGTATGTAAGCTGTTGTACACAATACAAGGACGAAGCTCTTTAAAGTTTTGAAAAGTTCTTGATTTCCCAACTACGGAAGACCAAAAAATGAATGAAAACTTAAGTGCAATTTAATTTCCAAACAATAAAATCATTCTTAAGAAGTGTGGAATTTGCCACATAAGAGTAAGAAAAATTTAGATGATATATGTAGTACTGAAGCAAATACACTCACAGCTCGATCATAGCTTCCTGAGACTGCAGTTTCATCCTTATTTTGGACTTATCTGTCAGGAATAGCCAATGATCGAGCTGGAGGCAAAGATACTCTTATGCGTATATGTAACTCATTGCATATATTGCAGTAATGTTTAAAAATTTGAGAGAACTTTTATGGTTTTTTGGGAGTTTGGAACAAAGTACTCAGACCCAGTGAGTGAACAACCCTAATCAATGGGCATTTTATAGTACTGTCTGATCTTCTTAGGTAAAACCTTCCGCGCAATTACACATGTTGCGCATTTTGCATAGTTTTTGTTGAATATGCCGGAAGGATAAAGCAAATGTAAGTTTTAAATTGAGAACTTTGGAAAGTTATCATCCACTACCCATCCACCATTTTAAGTGGAACTGGTCGCGAGTGCTAGGAGCGATTTTCATGAACTGACAGTAGTTATATTCTTGGAAATGTGAACTGAGGGAAGTGACTACTACCAATTCATTAAAGAAAATTGTTTCAAAACCTCATTTTTTCATAAAAATGGTGAGGTGTTCATTCACTGGTCGTTTTTTTCTAGATTGCAATAACTTTTATAGCCTTTTTAATGCAAGCGTTTGTAAATTCATTAAGTGTGTAACAATAAATGTTCCACAATTTTGCTTTTGGAGACAAAACAATAAAAAAAATCTGGTATGGACCCCACACTACTTCCTTTTACGTGTAAATTTCTTAATAGTTGCCTTAAGTGTTAAAAAAACTGCTTGGAGTGAGCAAGGTAACAATTCAAATATTTACTCCCCTAATCTACCACGAAACAATGCAAAAAATATTTTACAATGGTTATTTTTCTAAATATTGCTGATTTTAATATCATTTAGTGAATTTTTCGCAAAATATCGCCAATAGCGCCAAGTTAAACCCAAATTCAAAAAATAATTTTTTCGCCAACTTTGTCACCAACTTGGCGATATGTCGCCAAGTTGGCGTCAAACACTTGGCAACCAAAAGCTTGGCGACATGTCGCCAAGTGGTGGCGCCAATTCATATCACTTGAGAGTGTATTGAAATTAACATTGATTTTCCCCAAAAAAGGGGTAAAAGACCCTTTTGGGAACATTCGAATGCAATCACAAGGGGAGGTGCACAACTAGACCCCCCTCAGAGCCTACATACCAAGCTAGAAGTTTCTACGACATATAGTTTTTGAGTTATGCGAGCCACATACGCATATACATCCGCACATACGTACATACAGACGTCACGAGAAAACTCGTCGTAATTCACTCGGGGGTGGTCGAAATTGATTTTTCGTCTGTTTGTATGTTGTTAGGTACATATGCACGTGCTGACAGGTCGAAAAAACTACGCGACATTCATTCAGGGGTGAGCAAAGTCAAAATTTAGACCGAAATTTGAGTGAAATTTTTTTCGTGATCACAATACTTCCTTTACTACGTAAAAGGAAGTAAAAAGAAAATAAGGAAAAATTATAACATATGGCTCTATCGGATGAATTTCTGCTAACTTTTTCTTTAAATACAGATGCCATGAACTTCGACAAACGTGAGGACTGCGTGCTATGCGCCTTGCCTCCAGATCAACCGGGACAGAATTACGGCACAGAGAGGTTGAAATAACATCCATAGGCAAGGCGGGACTCAAACCCGTGACCTCTTACTTACGAGGAGAAGACTCTACCTCTAGGCCATTGAGGCCCCTTCTGCTGTCTTCCATTTCAAACAAAATGCAATTCAAATTGATTCGTTTGTGAAAATGATTACAGGGCATGCCCATTTTCTCAATATATTGATGTATTTTTTATGTACGCTTTACGAAAAATAGTATGTGCAAAATAGCAAATACGATGAACGTCATAAGATAATTATTGATCAACTATTACATTGATGACTACAGTGGTTTTATGAACAGAAAAAATATCACCGAAAATAAATGGATATTGCACGTTAGTAGTATTGAAAAACGGTTTTAACGGAGTACACTGCAAAAAATATTGGTTGATTTTACAGTTACA
Organism: Uloborus plumipes; assembly: GCA_038373865.1. Lineage (NCBI taxonomy): Eukaryota > Metazoa > Arthropoda > Arachnida > Araneae > Uloboridae > Uloborus > Uloborus plumipes. The sequence goes on from JAXGGA010002906.1 coordinate 90,257, forward strand.
TACTGTTTTTCTCTACATTTTAATACTGCTTCATGAAATACTGGAGAAAAACTTTTAGATGCGTCACATGATGCGCATAAGATTTCTTTTTTTATTCGGGATATTTTGAAGAGAAACTGACGAAGGGGGCCGTGGTGGCCCGATCGGTAAGGTATCGGACTCGTGTCCGGAGGGACCCGGGTTCGAAACCCAGCCGATCAAAGATCCACCGCCTTGATTAATGGTGGCTGGGAGGCGTTAAAAATGTCGTGGTCACAAAGTCCTCCAAGTGAAACGATACCTCTGGGGGTGCTGGGCCCTAGGGTTTGCTCGACCCTAGGTTCTGGTTCAAAATTAAGAACAGAGCGCTCTTCAGGGCCCTATCCCGGTTAAACCACGAAGCTGTGGTAGGTACGGGGGACCCTGGAGAGTGTGAAGTGAAGTTTGATTAACTCAACTGACGAAGGTACCTCAAGTACACGAGCTCGAAATATGTGTTGTAAATAAACAAAATAAGCAAATAAACTGACGAATTCAGCATGCCGGCCATATTTATTTTGTATTTTACAGCTGCTGGATAGCCAATAAGCTGCAATTCAAATTAAGGGTAAGTACTAGTTCTATTGTTCACCTCATATTTCTTATACTTAAGCTTTCATTTCCAACGGTAAAATGTGTAAAATAACAATGCGTATTTTAACATCGTAATTCGTATTCCAACATCCATTGCAACGTGTTGGCTTTGCGATTAATTTTAGTTCAAAAGTTGTTGAGGTGATTTTGTTGCAAACATCCATGTATTTATGATGAAGTGGACATCATTGTGTGTATGATAACTTTGAAACATTTTCTGAAAATTTTGTTGGATTTAAAAGTGTTTGATTGCCTTTCAGATAATATTTTTATTTATTACATCATCGGAATTTCTTTCAAACTCTATTGTGTTACTTCTCGGATGTGAATATTTAACTTTTAAATCCTAATGTTTTTAGTAAATACTTTACTGCTCCACAATTTCTTTCCTTCGTTTTTTTTTTTTACTATCGAACAGGGGTTGCCGGGTAGCTTAGTCTACGGCCCAGTGAACATATAGGGGCCACGAAATTAGTCCATCTGTCTCGATGTTGTTGTTTGAAATTTTATTTCTTTAACAATGTTCTGAGCCACTGTTGTTCAAGATAAGGTCGGTGGGTTATAAAACGACTCTGAATTGTATCCTTAAAGCCAGTTTTGTTGATCCTTAGGGCCTGTTATTGAAATTTAAAAGTCAATAAACCAATCCTGGTATTTTTAATTTTTGATTTTTTTTATTCAATTGCACTTCACGGAGAATGGGGCCGGTTTTATACAACCTACGGCCGGCAGGTAAAATGGGACTCGTAAAGCAGATCCACAACAATAGTTGTTATTGTTTATTAAGTGACTTGGTCAAAAGTGGCCTCAGCAGTGAAGAAAAAAAACTGGCGTGCAAAACTTCGAAGTTCTAATTCCACGAAAAAATAAACTTAAAACTTAAAAAAGGAACTGTTTAATTTGAAAAACTATGTACATATTTACACAAAACTTAATCATTCGGAACAAGTAATGGGACATCGATGGGTAACAATCAGTTACATCTAAAAAGCTGCACGCTTCTATGTCGAAAGTTCAGTGGTATCTAAAAATGTGTGTCTCCTTTAGGAGCTCGCGGTCGGGAGCATGTGGACTGTTGCCATTCTAAATCTAATAAATTTTCCACACACTCCCCACCATGAACTCCAAAAGGAGTTCATCAATTACTTCAACTGATACATAAATTACAAATAGTAAATTCAAAAATACAAATATCAATCAATAAATATGCAAAAATCAAACCAATTTCAAATTAGTGAAACTTATCAACATAAATAATAAAAGTTAATTTTGAACTAGTTCATAAAGTCCAGTTCTAATAACCATCAGGCTTCCGAGGGATACAAATGCTGAATTGTTCTACGTAAAAGTCCGGATGATGTTTTAACTTCGTATGAGCGTACATTGCTATCCCGTCCGAGAAATACTTTTTCAATTTTTCCTAGTTTCCAAAGTAGCTTATTTTTGGAATCACCTTCGACAAGAACAACATCTCCTATTTTAAGTGCCGGTTGATTGTTTGGGTTATCCAAAGAGTGAGCTGTTCTAAGATCAAGTAAATATTGCTGTTTCCATTTTATCCATAACTGTTTAAGAAGAAGAGATTGATATTTTTTCCGTTTTAGGAGTGAAGATCGTTTAGACTCATTTTCTACTATTTCGGCAAAATGAATAGGATACTGGGGTTCACGACCGAAATTCAAGAAATGCATGGGTGTTAAAGGCATCGGTTCATTATTTTCATTATAGACGTAAGAGGTCGCATGTTGAGGACAGTTTCCACTTCGGCAAGCAAGGTTGATATCTCTTCAAATTTCAACAAAGCTTTCCCTATACATTTCCGCAGGCAATCTTTAACAGATTTCACCAAACGCTCGTAAAACCCTCCCCACCATGCGGCTCTTTCAACGATATTTTTCCAGACTATTCTTTCTTTAGTGAGAAATTCCAAAAGCAATTTGTCTGAGATAATTTTCGATAAATCTTCAATTTCCTTTTTAGCCCTTTTGAAGGTTTTCGCATTATCTGAATATATTATTTTACAGTTCCCTCTTCTTGCTAAAAATCTCCGAAGTGCCAATAAGAAGGAGTCAGTAGTCATATCACTTACGAGTTCGAGGTGAATAGATCTTGTGATCGCACATGTAAATAAAACTATATAGGACTTCTGAACTTCTTTAAAATTTTTCACATAAATTGGCCCTATAAAATCTAACCCACAAATTGAGAAAGGTGGTGACGTGTTACTTCTGTCAAATGGTAAAGGAGCTGTAACTTGATTACCAGCCTTCGCAAGATATTTTTGGCAAATCAGACACTTCTTGATGACGCTCTTTACCAATTGCCGTCCTTTTGGAATCCAAAAACGTTTTCTAATCCTAGCTAGTGTGCAAGCTGTTCCACCGTGCATCAATTTCTCATGTTCTCGTCTCGTGATTAAAGTTGTTATCCAGGACTGTTTTGGAAGAATGATGGGATGTTTTTCTTCTGCAGATAGCTCAGCAAATTCCAATCTTCCACCTAGCCTGACGATTTCATTTTCGTCCATGAATGGTAAAAAATTAAACAAATCAGAATTCTTTTGCACTGGATTTCCATTTTTCAAAGATTCATATTCTTCTTTAAAGAATGTCTTCTGTTCTAGCCTTATAAGATGATTCTCAGCTTCTAATAATTCTTCAGTCGTCAGTGTTTCGCATATGTTAGAAATCTTTTTAAATTTCATGATGGACTTCTTCACCCAAGCTGTAACTCTTACTAACTTCTCCACATTACTAAATTTAGTAATGTTAATAGGATTTTCCTTTTCTTCAATAATACATTCACATTGGAGAATATCATGTGATGTCTTTCTGTATTCCAATTCTTCTGAACATATTTCTTCATTATTTTCGGACTTTGGCCAATATTCCGGAGGATTTCTTAGCCACTGCGGTCCCATCAACCAGGTTGGATCTTCTAGCAATTTGGAAGCCTTAGTTCCTCTGGACAAGGCATCTGAGGGATTGACCTTTCCTGGACAGTAGAACCAGTCTGAAGGGGAAGTCAATTTTCGAATCTCTTCAACCCGATTCTTCACAAACATCTTGAACTTTTCAGGAATTCCTTTTATCCAAAAAATGGTTATCTTCGAGTCAGACCAGAAATAACACGAAATGTCACGTTTCAAGGCTTTCAAAACATTGTAACTTAATTTTGCCGAGAGTAACGCAGCCATGAGCTCTAGTCGAGGCAATGTAAGAGATTTCATTGGAGCAACTCTATTTTTCGAAGCCACAAATGCCGTTCGAACATTTTCGTTTTCAGTTGTTACACGCAGATAGGCCACAGTTCCGAAGGCTTTCATACTTGCATCACAAAAGAAATGCAATTTGAGATTCTTAATTGTACCATCAGGGGTTCCGGAAAGGTAGTGGCGCGGAATAGAAATGTCCGCCAATTGTGAAACTTCGTCGCACCAGTTTCTCCATAAGAAACTCAAATCTTCGGGTAATTTATCATCCCAGTCAAAACCTGAAGTCCAAATTTTTTGCATCAAACATTTAATCCTCACTGTGAAAGGACCTAAAATTCCGATAGGATCAAAAATGCGTCCTAAAACCTGGAGTACGTATCTTTTAGTGTCAATCCGTTTCGAAACAAACTTGACTAACTCCTCGACATCAAAATAAAGAATGTCCTTCAAGTTGTCCCACGCTATTCCTAGAACTTTGTAACTTACATTCCCTTCTCTAAAGGGTTCGGAACTATCACTAGAAATAACCCCAAATTCCTTCCACAGTTCACTTAGGGGCATTGAATTAGTGCGCCACTTGTGTAATGACAAACTGGCGTCTTCAAAAATGTCTATAGACTCTAACGTGCGGGATAAGGCTTCTTCTACATACACATGACTTCCGATAACATCATCGACATAAATATTATCGTTCAAAAATTTTGTAGTCTCCGGATATTTGTCAGTGTACTGTTTCAGATGATATTTCAAAATTCCGGCCAACAAAAATGGACTGCTAGTTATACCGAAGAGAACCCGAGTAAACTTATAAACCTGTGGTGGAATGGATTGGTCAGAAGGGTCATCAGTAAACAAGAAACGAGTTACATCTCTATCCTCTTCATTAAGAGATATCTGTAAGAACGCTTGATTCATGTCTGTGGTGTAAGCAATGGGATGTAAACGAAATCTCAAAAGAATATCAAATATTTCTGAATATACAATTTGGACCTGCATGAAGACAGTCATTTAATGATAGACAATTTTCGTCATGCGAACTACCGTCAAAAACAATGCGTAGCTTACTCGTTTCACGCGATTTTCTAATTACTTCTCTGTGGGGCAAGTAAAATTTAACTGTGTCGTCCTTATCTGGGTTAATAACTGGTTCAATAATTTTCTGATGCAAATAGTCGTCTATCACCCTTTTGTATTCAAAATACAACTCTGGATTTCTATGGAATCTTTTTCTAAGTCTAGAAAACCTCTCTTCAGCAATCTTCCTATTATCTTCTAAATTCCGCTTTTCTAATTTCCACGGTAATCCCACTGTGTACCTTTTGTTTTCATATTTAATTTGAGACTCGAATAGTTTTATGATTTCATTTTCTTTAGGATCAGTATCTCGTTTCGAATCAATAAGACCTGAAGTTTCTAAGTCCCAAAACTTCTGAATTTGTTCTGAAATCGAGGTATCTTCAACGATTACATTCATTACTAACGAGATGTGGTTTTCACTATTTTTACCTTGTAAACACCAACCGAAAATTGTTTCAACTGCAACTAGTGTTTTACTTAAATGTTTTATATTTCCCGTTACAACATTATAATAATAATCAGCACCAATTAAAATTGTTATGGGTTCTTTGCTTTCTGGACAATCCGCGAGAGTCATATTTTTTAACATTTTTATTTTATTAAAGTCTTTAATTTCCGGGGGAGGAATACATGATCCAGATATTTCGTCTGTTACTAACGCTTCAATTTCTATTTTCGATTCGGGAAAGTTTCTGTTGATTAACGTAAGTTTGATGACATCGTAATGTTTTTCAATCGGAACTTTGCTTCCAAATGTATACACTGATAATTTTTCTTGTCTTAGTACCTTGCATTTTAATTTATTGGCTATGTTCTGCGTAATGAAGCTGCGCATTGATGCACAGTCGAGTAAAACGCGCGTACCACAGTTCGAATTCAAGTGTTCATTTTTTGCAAACACATAACTCGTTTGCAAAAGAGTCCTATTTTTATTTCCTGTGTGAGACACAGCAGAAATTACTTTTACCGCCTCATCGCAAGCAGGAGATTCCTTCGAATTGTCATCCGTTAAATTGTTAAATTTATAGCAGATACTCTCATTATGTTTACCGGAACAAAACTTGCAATTCCTACCCGATAAACAATCTTTTATACGGTGTTTAAATCCAAATCATAAAAAACATCTGCCTTGATTCCTCAATACCATTTTCTTTTTTTCAACATTCAACGGACAGTTGAGAATATCGTGTTCTTTTTTACAAAATAAACAAACACAAATTTCAGATTTCTTATCAGTGCAAGGTTCATTCTTATTTTTTGCAGCAACCAAAAAACCGCATGTAGAATTGGAGACAGCATTTTCTTGTGATTTTTTATTTTTGCTGCTAAATTCTGTTGGCCTTGATCGAAACAAATAAGTTTGTTCTCTTGTGGTTATTTCGTTTTGCAAGAAATCTAAGAATTGATTTATATCTGGAACGCAAGATTTTTTCGCATTTTGTCGATTATATTCTAATGCGAACTCGTGTGGAATTATTTTCAATACTACTGCTAATAACATTGCAGAATAAGAATTCGATTCTAATCCTAAAGTTGAAAGACACCTAACATTAATTTCAATGTCGTTGTGAAGTCTTTTTAGCTTTGGAATGTCAGTGATTTTGTAAACAGGAGTTAAGTTCAGCAATTTATTCATATGGCTGTTAATTATGACGTCTTTTTGTCCGAATCGTTCTTTTAATATCTGAAGTGCCGAATCGTAATTTTCATCTGAGATTTCAAAACCCTCAATTGCATAAGCTGCAGGGCCAACCAAATAACTTTTTAAATAGTTAAATTTTTCAGTTTTTGAAAGAGTTTGGTTCTCGTGAATCGAGACTTTGAAAGTATTGTAAAAGGAATAAAATTGAGTGCAATCTCCGTAAAACTTTTGAATGTTCAATTTCGGAAGCTTAACGTGTTTTGTTTCGTTTATCTGTGTCTCAGTTACGTTTAAACTTGTGTTCACTTCGTTAGTATTACAGGATTGAATTTCTTTCATCTTTCTTTTAGCGCGAAATATCGCGTTTGAAATCTTTTCACCATATTCGTATGTTGACATTAGTTCTTTTTCAAATTCTTCCAATTCTAATAACGGTTCGATGTCATTGTCAATTTTCTTCAAAAGTTCTGCTTTAATATTTAATAGGTTTAATTGTTCGTCTAGGGTTTCTACATCTACTTGGTCAACTTTAATTAAACCTTCAATAGAATTTGTTATTTTCGTTACTGCAGTTCTAAGAACAGTACGATTTTTTTTGGCTTTTTCGAAATCCATAGCGGTAAGTAAAGACGTTTCGCTTACCTTTGCAGTCTTCGCACTATGTGCTAATCCAGAGGAATTTTCTAGTGACATCAAATCCCATAAAGCGAATCAAAGTATTATAATCCGAGTTCCCGTGCCGAATGCACCATGAAGAAAAAATGGCGTGCAAAACTTCGAAGTTCTAATTCCACGAAAAAATATGAACTTAAAAGCTAAAAAAGAACTGTTTAATTAAATTGAAAACTATGTACATTTTTACAGAGAAAACTTCATCATTCGAAACAAGAAATGGGACATCGATGGGTAACAATCTGTTACATCAGAAAGCTGCACGCTTCTATCGAAAGTTCAGTGGTATCTAAAAATGTGTGTCTCCTTTAGGAGCTCGCGGTCGGGAGCATGTGGACTGTTGCCATTCTAAATCTAATAAATTTTCCACAGCAGCTAATCCTTAAACTCTAGTCCGCGGGCCACATGAGGCCCACCAAGTTGAGGCTTGTGACCCGCTGTTATGTTCAGTGTTACGAATTGAAAACGTTTCTTTGTAATTGTTAAACTTAACAGTTTATCATTGTTAAACTTAACAGTTTATCCTTGTTAAACTTAACAGTTTATCTTTGTTAAACTTAAACAGTTTATCATTGTTAAACTTAACAGTTTATCATTGTTAATTTTACAGGATCACACCGTTATAAGACAGTAGGGATGCACCGATAAGCAAATTGGCCGATTACCGATTACCGATTAATCGGCCCAGAAGATTAATGCTCATAAGGGATCATTTTCAATACTACAAATTTCACAAAATCACTGCTTTCTTTTTCTTTCTTTTACAATTCCGATTTTAGAAATAGTTACTAATTTATCTTCCAGAGAAAATTTAATTTTTTCCGTTTTCCTAGTTTTGCCAAAATAATTTCGAAATTTATCCAATTTTTTGGACAAAGTTTCATATTATTGTTAGCAAAACTACATCAACATATTACTAATTACGTTAACTTGACATGAAATTAAAAAACAATAGTTGGAGATCTAATTGAGGAGTGCTTTTAATTTAAACTATTTTCCTAATATATTAGTAGGCATTTAATTCAAAACTTTTACTCTTTGCGAAACTGAGAGGTCACCTAAAAGCACTACGCCAAAGAGAAAAGTATCGACTCATGAAAAATGTTGCAACGTTGTTAATAGGTGTAATTTTATTTAAAAGGAGGAAATTTAAATTATTAAAAAATGCATATCAAATGTGAGGATTATTTTTTTATATTTCATTCTTTGAATTATTATTTCTTTATTTTTACTCAGTACATTTTCGTACTACATGTTATACTTATGTTTGCAGGGAATTATTTATTTCTAGTTTATAAATTTGTTCTTCGCATCTTCATGTTCAAGGCATACTTAAAGCCATTTTATTCAACACATGTTTTTTTGCTTGTTGATTGCGAAAATTTGACTGATTGTAAATAAAATGAAATACTTATGTTTTCGCATTCCAATTTAAAAGTTCAGGAATATAATTATTTCTAATAGTGTCATATGAATATAAGCTGTGAGGGTTATCTTTTAATATTCCATTCAGTTTTAAGCACTATATGCAAACTATTTGTTTTGTGAAGTTAAAAATACAAGACAACGTGTCTACAAGTACAAATAAAAGGTTAAAATAGAGTTAGAAAACTCTAGCAGATAGCTATTTCGGGGCTATTATGAATGAAGCCCCATCATCAGTGCAAAAAGATGATGGTTCACTGACACCAGTCAAGTGAACCAGGAATGCGAGAAACGTGAGGGTAAATAAACAGAACAGGAAGAGTAGGTATGCAGAAACTATTACGTCAAGGGTTGGACACGACAACTGCGCAACAAAAAATTACGTCACAGACGAAAAAGTTTTTAAATAAGAGATTTCCAAATGTTCGGGAAAGGAGGGGTGCTAGACAGATCATTGACAACTAAATCTGAATTTTTCCAGATATAATAGGATTCCCAAAAATCTAAATCAAAAATCGAAGAACAACTATGGATAATTTTTGCAGAGGAAAAATCAAAAATATGGCCACATGAAAAACAATGTTGGGCAATGGAAGAGCGTTTGAAATCCTGTTTTTTAACACAATTTTCATGTTCTTTAACACGGAATTTTAAAGCGCGTCGTGTCTGTCCTATATATGTTAATTTACATTGGCATGAAATATTATAAATACCCCATCTATCAAGACCCTGAACAGGATGTTTGAGTTGCGAAAATTGTAATTTGTTCACTGGAGAAAAGGCGACCGAAAAATTGAACTTTTTTAAAATTCTGGCAATCTGAAAGCTGATTCTGGGAAAATATGGTAAAACAACGGTGTTGGAATAGTTCTCACAATTAGGTGTTTGATTTCGACCAGTAGGATTGATTAATTTCTTATAAATGCTATCTATGACACTGACTGTGAACCCCCGGTCCATAGCAATGCTTTTCAAATAATTAAGCTCAGCAGAAAGTAAACTAGAATTGGAACAAATGGACAAAGCACGGAAACAAAAATTCTAAAAACAGCTAATTTTTGTTTGGGGGGATGAGCAGATAATTTATGCGGCGGAAGAGTAACGGCAAAGGGTTTGCGAAAAACAGTAGTGTCGATAGTATTATCTTGACGAGTGATGGAAACATCCAGAAAAGAGAGATGACAGTCAGATTCAACTTCTATAGTGAATTGGATGTGCGGGTCTATGGAATTTAACACAGATAAAAGATTGCCATGGTCACGGAGAGACGAGTCCAAAAAAACAAACACATCGTCAACATACCTTACGTAAAAATCGAACTGTAAAACCCTAAATAATTTGACCTCGAAATAATGCATATAAATATCGCTTAAAATTGGACTAAGAGGGTTGCCCATCGAAAGACCATCAGACATACGGAAAAAATTATTATCAAAAATAAAGGTGTTTTGTTCCAAGCAGGCGCGAGTTAAGTTACACAATTCACTGATTTCAAAATTTTGTGTAACTTAACTCGCGCCTGCTTGGAACAAAACACCTTTATTTTTGATAATAATTTTTTCCGTATGTCTGATGGTCTTTCGATGGGCAACCCTCTTAGTCCAATTTTAAGCGATATTTATATGCATTATTTCGAGGTCAAATTATTTAGGGTTTTACAGTTCGATTTTTACGTAAGGTATGTTGACGATGTGTTTGTTTTTTTGGACTCGTCTCTCCGTGACCATGACAATCTTTTATCTGTGTTAAATTCCATAGACCCGCACATCCAATTCACTATAGAAGTTGAATCTGACTGTCATCTCTCTTTTCTGGATGTTTCCATCACTCGTCAAGATAATACTATCGACACTACTGTTTTTCGCAAACCCTTTGCCGTTACTCTTCCGCCGAATAAATTATCTGCTCATCCCCCCAAACAAAAATTAGCTGTTTTTAGAATTTTTGTTTCCCGTGCTTTGTCCATTTGTACCAATTCTAGTTTACTTTCTGCTGAGCTTAATTATTTGAAAAGCATTGCTATGGACCGGGGGTTCACAGTCAGTGTCATAGATAACATTTATAAGAAATTAATCAATCCTACTGGTCGAAATCAAACACCTAATTGTGAGAACTATTCCAACACCGTTGTTTTACCATATTTTCCCAGAATCAGCTTTCAGATTGCCAGAATTTTAAAAAAGTTCAATTTTTCGGTCGCCTTTTCTCCAGTGAACAAATTACAATTTTCGCAACTCAAACATCCTGTTCAGGGTCTTGATAGATGGGGTATTTATAATATTTCATGCCAATGTAAATTAACATATATAGGACAGACACGACGCGCTTTAAAATTCCGTGTTAAAGAACATGAAAATTGTGTTAAAAAACAGGATTTCAAACGCTCTTCCATTGCCCAACATTGTTGGTCATGTGGCCATATTTTTGATTTTTCCTCTGCAAAAATTATCCATAGTTGTTCTTCGATTTTTGATTTAGATTTTTGGGAATCCTATTATATCTGGAAAAATTCAGATTTAGTTGTCAATGATCTGTCTAGCACCCCTCCTTTCCCGAACATTTGGAAATCTCTTATTTAAAAACTTTTTCGTCTGTGACGTAATTTTTTGTTGCGCAGTTGTCGTGTCCAACCCTTGACGTAATAGTTTCTGCATACCTACTCTTCCTGTTCTGTTTATTTACCCTCACGTTTCTCGCATTCCTGGTTCACTTGACTGGTGTCAGTGAACCATCATCTTTTTGCACTGATGATGGGGCTTCATTCATAATAGCCCCGAAATAGCTATCTGCTAGAGTTTTCTAACTCTGTTTTAACCTTTTATTTGTACTTGTAGACACGTTGTCTTGTATTTTTAACTTCATCAATTGTACAAAGTTTTCGACTGCTTTTCTTACAAATATTTGTTTTGTTTTTACCCTACACTCTTACCCCTCATACTACATGTTTTAGTAAAACTTTCAGATAATTAAATTTATTTTCTATTGATAAAATTATTCATCAAAATTTTTTGGTGAAGATATATTTTGAAATATAATATTTAAAAAATATTTTTTTACGCCGATTAATGGGTTTAATTTTGCCGATTATTAATAATCGACCAAGTGGCTGATTATGGCCGATTAATCGGTGCATCCCTATAGGACAGTTTATTACTGCTAATTTTAGTTTAGTACTGTTCAATTTACTGGACAATACTGTATGAAGAAGGTATATTACTGTTAGTTTTACAGTTCACCATAGGTAAATTTTTCAGGACAATACCGCGCTGCTAACTTTACAATCATTACTGTGCATTTTAGTTTAAAACTGGAACTTCAGCTAATTGTATTACACCGTAAAAACAAGTTTATTTTTTGCGGTGTAGCTGAAAAATATAAAATTACTTCTGGAACTAAAATATGCTTTCAAAAATATGTTTTGAGGTTCAGGGATTTTTATTTAAAGTAAAATAAGAGTTATGTAAAGAATAAAATTTAAATAACAGTTGTCTAGTCGTGTGAGGCAAAGTAAGTCCTTGGTTTTTTTCAAGAAATAAAATTGTATAAAATGAATTGTTGCAAGAGTTTTTGCGTTACATCTTTTTAAAGCGTTTCTCTTTGCCTGCTTATGTTTAACACAATTCTGCCGTGAAAACTTTCAACAATATCCTCTTTTTTGTGTATTTTAAGCTATCTTAAATCTAATCCTTTGCATCCATTGCTGAGTTGTAAGCATTCCCGTAAATATTTCCTAGGAACACTTCCTTGCAACCCGATCTGGATTACTTTGTGGGGTATAACTGAGATTCCCAAAAATCATATTAGGTGATATTTTTACTAACTTTTACACCTCAGGTGAGAATAGAAAGTTGAAGTTAGATGCTGTTACAAAATTGGTGTACTAATCTGCAAATCCCGGGACTCACAGTGCAAGCTCTTTTGCTCTTTTCCGTCAAGCAAACTCGTGATTCTGATAAAACCTGATATTTTTGCTTCTTTGAATCCTCTTCGGCCCCTTTAGCTGCTGACACTTTACAAATAGATTTGCGACTCGAGTTGGTATGCAAAACACTGGATTTATCACTAAAAGGCATGCTGTTGAATATTGGTCATTTGAATATTTCGTTTTCACAACATACATATTTTCTTTTCCTACAGCGGTGCTATTTACAACAGGTGTACGGAACTGATTTGAATTACCCAATTTAATTTCCCGGTTATCACTGGTTTAAGATTTCAAATATTACTATGAGTCTGACTGTTGACTATGAATGTTTAGTTTTTAATAAATGTCCCTGGGGTCCCAAAACCGATAAACCGTTTAAACGGTAGGTGCGGGGGACCTCAGGGTGTCAAATGTCAAATATGAGTCTGACTTCCGCATTGTTTTCCAGACCTATGTGCAGGCCCGTCATTCAATTCCCCCCCCCCCTCCCTGACTTTGAGAAATCAATGTGTTTACATATAAGTGGGTGTGGTTTTTGTTGTTTTCTGGCGAAATTGTATGTGCTTTTACCCTTTGCTCCAATTTAATTTGCCCCTGGAAAAACTTGAAATGACGGGCCTGCGTATGTATTTTTCTATGGGTTCTTGCCTCCATTTCTGAAAAATATTCAAAACTGCCTTGGTTAGGTAGACTTATTTTTGACTGCTTTTTAAAAATTTTACAATAGGGTCATTCCATGTCAAGTGTCCCAAATTTCGAGAAAATCCCCACTCGACCCCCTCCGATTTTTATGAATTTTTTTTTGGATGTACATATAAGACTTGCATGAAACCATACCAAAGTATAGCTCTATAAGCCTTATGGTTTGGCCAATAAAAATTATTGAAAAAAGGCCTCTTTTTCGTGTCTTGAAAAAAATGAACAAATCGTCAAGTTTGTGCTTTTATTGCTCGCGACCTAAGGCGATTATCAGGCTCAAACTTGGTGATTCTGATCACTGTTTAGGGTAGAATAGCCTACTTGTGTAACAAAAGCTTCATGCACTGTAGATTTTTTGCAATATGCTGCCAAAGTTGGTAAAAAATCGTATTTTGGTAAACTTTGATCACACGTTATCAGCTTGTATCTACTAAGAGAATGACTTTCTGAAGCTAATTCTTTCCTCGTTTGTAGCCTGACAGTTCGTCCGAAAGGTGTGCAAGTGGCATCTTGATAGCTCAAATAATTGCTGAATTATGCGAATTGAAATTAAAGTTAACTTTCTTTTTTCTCAATTTTGTCTCAATTTCAAAGGGCAATATCTCAAAAGGGTCATCTTGGATTTCAATTTTCTTTACATCATTGGAAAGAACACACTTTTCTTAACTAAAAAACGTTATTTTTATTTTTGAGACAAACCAGTTTCAAGGGATATTGCAGGTCAAAAATGTGTACGTCATTCAACGTAAAATCAAAGAAAAAAAGACATAGACCTCAAAAGTTGATGTCAATTTGTTCTATTAAAATTTACAGGAGCTATTGTACTTATTTTCTGATTAAAAAAAACCTTTTTTAGATGTTTTTGAACTTTAGTTTTTGTGTGCGCATCTGTAAAAACTCAAGAAATGGGAAAAAATAAATTTTGGTTTTTAACAAAAATAATTATCTTCTTATTGCTGCTATAAGAGCTTGAGTCTTTTCCTATGTGTTATTTTTAAGCTCTTGAAATAGAATTTCGGATGATATGTCACTGGGCAAGGTGTCATTAATATTTTAAATTCATAAAAAGCATTGTTTCCTTTTCAAAAAAAAAAAAAAAAATAAAATAAAATAAAATAAACATAAAAATAAGAGATAAATAATGAGATAAATAATAAATATAACAGTTAATGTGGTGTGTACGTGATAAAAAATACGCATAATAGGACTGCATAGACATTTTTCTAAAATGCGATAACGAAAGTTTTCGATAGAGTTGAATATTGCAATTATTTCCACCGTGTAAATAAATGATAACAATAGTAATTGAAAATATGATAAGTATTAATTGAAAATCCATTAATTATACTGCCGAGGATGTGTTTAGATATTCAGCCTATGATTGCAATTTGCCCATAAACAAAATTGATGAAAAATGGGAAAATGCTTTTTATGATCTTGAAACATTAATCACCTACAACCTTGCCAAGTGACATATCATCCGAAATTCTGTTTCAAGAGCTTAAAAATAACACATAGGAAAAGACTCAAGAGCAGCAATAAGAAGAACATTATTTTTGTTAAAAACGAAACTTTATTTTTTGCCATTTCTTGAGTTTTTACGGATGCGCACACGAAAACTAAAGTTCAAAAACATCTAAAAAAGTTTTTTTTTATTAGAACATAAGAACAATAGCTCCTGTAAATTTTAATAGAACAAATTGACATCAACTTTTGAGGTCTATGTCTTTTTTCTTTGATTTCACGTTGAATGACGTACACATTTTTGACCTGCAATATTCCTTGAAACTGGTTTGTCTCAAAAATAAAAATAACGTTTTTTAGTTAAGAAAATTGTAGTCTTTCCAATGATGTAAAGAAAATTGAAATCCAAGATGACCCTTTTGAGACATTGTCCTTTGAAATTGAGACAAAATTGAGAAAAAAGAAATTTAACTGGAATTTCAACTCGCATAATTCAGCAATTATTTGAGCTATCGAGATGCCACTTGCACACCTTTCGGACGAACTATCAAGCTACAAACGAGGAAAGAATCAGCTTCAGAAAGTCATTCTCTCAGCAGATACAAGCTGATAACGTATGATCAAAATTTACCAAAATACGATTTTTTACCAACTTTGGCAGCATATTGCAAAAAATCTACAGTGCATGAAGCTTTTGTTACACAAGTAGGATATTCTACCTTAAACATTGATCAGAATCACCAAGTTTGAGCCTGATAATCGTCTTAGGTCGCGAGCAATAAAAGCACAAACTTGACGATTTGTTCATTTTTATCAAGACACGAAAAAGAGGCCTTTTTTCAATAATTTTTATTGGCTAAACCATAAGGCTTATAGAGCTATACTTTGGTATGGTTTCATGCAAGTCTTATATGTACATCCAAAAAAATTTTCATCAAAATCGGAGGGGGTCGAGTGGGGACGCCTCGTACACTTGACATGGAATGACCCAATACTGTGTCTTAAGTCGATTCATATCTCTGTCTAACTAAATTACCAATTCAAAAAGGATTTATAAAATTATTATGTGAGTAAAAACGCAAGTTTGAATAGTGAGAAGTTTGTTTTTGTAAGAAGGGTTAAACTGATTGATGTGAAACTGGTAGAAAGCAGAGACTACCAGTTTCACTAGAGGAGCACTGGCAGAGACTGCCAGTGCTACGCTAGAGTGCTACGCCAGTGTGAACGCTAGAGGAGTAATTATTGAAATTGACGAGACTAACAATTCGAAAATTCGTAATTCAAAATACAGAAGTGAAAGTACAAACTGCACGAACGTTAATAGGGGTAAAGAATCTGGCTGTAATTTCTTCTAAATACAAAGGCATTCAGTACTTTCAAGCTTTCTTGCAGAAAATAAATTGTACGGTTAATATTATAGTGAAAGCACTATTTCCGTCAGATTTTACCTTTAGTGAATATTACCGGTGTGTGTGTGGGGGGAGGGGGTGATAAAAAGCCTTATATGTGCATAAACTACAATACTATTGTTATTAATAGTGTTGAAATAAAGAGCTTTGTAAGCATTTGTTCTCTGAAAAGTCTAAATATGCCATTGGTAAGTGGATTTTTATATTTCTTCATGTCGCGTTAGTATTTTTGTTAATACCATTTGTTTAACCACTAAAATAAACTATAAATTATTGTTTTGAAGTATTATTTAAAATACTCCTTTAATATTTTCTAAGTGATATGTTTTGAGCCCTTTGGAACTATTATTTAAATCCCTTTTCTTAAAATAATATTGGCATATAATTCATTATTTGATGGTTACCATATTTATGGTAAACTTTAGAAATCCCTGTTCACAACAGAAAGAGTGAAATGAATGCATAACACTAAACTTTCAAATTTGGTTAACGGGCGATGTTTACATTAAGATATCATGAGACTTAATGAAATCCGCACTAGACAAATATAAAAACTTATTTGTGTGTGTAATGAGCAAACAGTGCTAGGTTAAATTCTGTGGGAATTAAGAAATTAGTAATTTGTTTTAAAGTAAATACCTATTGTTCCGCAATATATAAGCTTCAAATCAGATTCTTACTTTATGACATAACAAATTGATGCATACAATTCAACTGTACTCCTGAGCAATAGTGCTCTACTGCCAATATATCTTTGAGTTATCTTCAGTGTTCTATTACTTCAGATTCGGTCAACCGAGTCCTATTACTGAAGATTTAATTTATGTACTCGTGTAGTCGAGTTGGGTTCACTTAAAGCAGTTGAGATTGTGTTATGTTATCACGGAACACAAAATGTTAATCAAGCTTTAGCATGCAAATTGGAACATTATGTTATTGTCAGTTAATCGCAAGGTCTTCTCTTTTAATTGATCTTCTATAAATGCAATTCTGATAAAACGGATTGATATTGGTTCGTCAATATAACTTTGGTTGTTGAAACCCTCTTTAATGTTAATAAATTTAAAATAGACGTTATTGTGCATAAAGGAAAGCTAATAGCTTTTTAGTTTATAGTCTTCAGAAGAGAAATGTATTAAAAAAAAAACACCTGCAATGGAAGAAAGGGAAGGAAACAAATATTACTTTTGCAAAGGAAGTTGGAAAACTGAGAAAATTTAACTACAAGTGAACTACATAACATAAACCTGTCAAGCGATTTTATCAGTACAATAATGGTTTTTGGATCATTACTTTTACTAAATAATTAATTTACCATTTTGCAAAACGCATAACGAATTAAAGGCTCACATAATCATTTTCAACTGTACAAGGAAATTTCAAGCCTATTATTTTTTCGTTAATGCCTCCATTCCATGATGATAAATATGTT
Source organism: Uloborus plumipes (assembly GCA_038373865.1). Taxonomy (NCBI): domain Eukaryota; kingdom Metazoa; phylum Arthropoda; class Arachnida; order Araneae; family Uloboridae; genus Uloborus; species Uloborus plumipes. Next base: position 107,828 of record JAXGGA010002906.1, read on the forward strand.
CATCTCCGAATGAATTCTACAAGATTGGCAATTTCTTCCCCTAGAAATGATTCTGAAAAAGCAATCTGATTCCATAGGTAGACGTGGCAGGAAATAAAAAGAATAGAATTAAATCCTGCAACAAAACTTGTTCTTACCTTACATTCCTTTCCTTTGTCTTAAGAACACTCGCAACCTGATTGTTTTTTCAGATTTAAGGTTCTTCTTTGCCCAGTGTTCCTCAGAACAGCTTACTTTTCTTTTTCTCTCCGCTTCGTTATGAGAACATTTTCTTGTACATGCCTTTCTCTTTTATTCAATGGTAAACATTTAAGTAACTACTGTATCAAATCATATGTATTATTTCTCTTGCTGCTTTTTTTCTGTTACCACGTGAGAGTTTCTTTATTTTTTTAAGTCAAATTCCGTGAGTTGTCTCTGCTTTTAAAGATTATCGTGCAACTTATTAACAAAAAATAGACCCACTGTCTATTTTTTTTTCTTTTAGATCCAAAATTTAATTTTTGTTCTTTAGAATGCTGAGCTAGAAATGCAAAGATAGCAGGTTCAATCCTGCAACTTTTTTTTCCGCTTTTGATTGATTTTTTTTTTTCACCGGCTAATTTTTCAAATTTACAAGAATATAAAACCTAAGCTTTTTGCAGTATTTCGAACCAGTTTTACTACTGTATCAAAATCGGAAAAAAATTTTTATTTTCGCTAAAGTGATTGTTTTGAATAAGATATCACCCGAAAAACAAAATCCCCTGGCTGTGGAAACTGTGTGCGAATAAAGGGCAAACGCGCTTTTATGATGTTTAAAATTGGGTTTACACAAGCACACTCGATTATCAGTACTGCCCATATTTATTCTGGGTTCGTCACCAAAGACGATTTGGTTCTATTTAGTTGGTGTCTAATCCCGCCGAACACATTCACTGCCGTAAATAAATGTTATTTGGACCCTAGGGGGTTATTTGAGCCCATTACAGAAAATGATAAAATCTGGGTTTGTTACTTAATAGTTGAAGACTTGCAAGTAGTTCCTCGTATCTCCACTAGATAGAAGCAATCTCTAACGCTAGTACCAAACCCAGATTTTATCATTTTACTGTTGCAAGTATCCCCCTAGGGTCCAAGTAACCCTTATTCACGGTACTAAAAATAAAGTGGACAGTGTGAGAGTACTTCGTTTTCAGCGGCACATTGCACATGCAATTGAAGTAATTCCGTCGCGTGTCATGGGCAGATGGTATATAGTCACCTCCAATACAAATCCTTTATCGCGAAGGTGCGTTTGGGCCATGCTTCAGTCATGTGTCACGGCTCATATGGCAGGATTTCCAAGAGCCATTTTTTACAAGACAATGTTCGGTCACACATCACAAGGATGTCAGAGAACGTCCTCTTCCCCATCATCACTTTCGCTGGTTTACTGATCCGATGATTTGTCATATGCCGAGCATATCGTCGTTACCATGCTAAAATAACGAATGTGAAAAATCGCTTTTTTCAAGTTCGTTTTTCAAGTTCGAATTTTACAAATAATTAAAATTGAAATGATACCTTCGAACGATAGTTTTACACTTAAAGATAACGATAAAAAATTAAAAATTGAAAATAACCAAACATGTCAGGTGGGAGAGAATTATATTCAGTGCTTTGGCTCTCATGAAAAGTGCCAATTTTCACATTCGTAATTTTAGCATGGTGCCGACGATATCTGGGATCGCTTGCAACGGTGGGTAGAAGATACTGCACATTTGTTTGAACTATTTACGTGATATCAGTGACTGTGGTACTAGATGACGTAGAACATTCATGTTTCAATGCTTGCCTGTATCGCCTTGTACCTTCCCTCTAGACGTGGCTACCAAAACTTCCATTCGTTTGAAATTTTTCCAGTATCAGATGATTATATTGCTTTCATTTTGTAATTACTTTTTCATATCAATATTATCTTTACCTTGCGAAATTGCCATTCATCCTGACATGACCTTCGAAAGATGTCGATTGTTTTTTATAGGGTGTATTTCAACCATTAGCTTTTGTAATTTATAAGTTAATCATACTTTCTCTAGCACTACTACCTTAGCAAAAGAAAGACAAATGTTTTATCATAAGTCGATGCGTTAAAAAGTGTAACTGAAACGTCTTAAGGAGAAAATTAAAATCATCTAATTTCTAGACGAACTCTGAAAAGTAAAAACGAGTTGTTTCAAGTTTTTAAATCGTGTGTTTCAACTCATCTTCGGGATACGAGGGAATGGGAGGGCGGTGAAAGTTTTACATACTTATGTTTTATTTTGCGTAAAGTTTTGAGACAAAAAGAAAATTACTAAAGTGTGACAAAATAAATGAATTTGAAAGTCAAACTAATATTATGTAAAAAGAAACCTAACCCAATATATTTAGAAACATATATTTGATGCTGTTTAAAGTTGTTTAACTGCATATGTTTTTCAGTACGTTACGCTATTGATTACAACATGTGCATGAAGCAAGCTGACACATTTTAGGCACAAACAAAAAATTATTTGTACCTAACTTAAACAAACAAAACTTAACCTTAAAAACCTGTCCGGATTTATACTAAATTATGCATTAAATCTAATCATTAAACCAGTTTTAAAATAGTATATAAGTTTATATTTTAAAGATTTATTTATGTAATTGCTACCTACGCAGCTTTCAAAAACCTGTCGATTGCTTTTCTAAATCCGTTATGTCTTCCCTTTCTGTATTCGTTTTTCGGAGCTTATTCGAGTCATTCTTCCAATTCCTTTAGAATAAAAAATTCTTGGAAACATGTTTTCTTATTTGATAACTGTCTTGTATAATTACGTCAACTATGATGTTACAGAATTCTTCTTGTAGATAGCCATTGATGTCTTGAAATCTCTTCTGATCAGATGCGTTGTATTAGTAAAAAATTGACTTAGAAGAACCCACTTTTGTTTTCACAGAATGGAATGCAATTTTTCAATTTAGAGAACCTTTTTCTTGGATCAGTATGTTTGAAAATTGATAATATTAAGCTTAAGTTATGATTTAAAAAATATATGATTATTTTTATTGATAGTACAAAGTGCCTATGAAAAAAATACTGGGGGTTGTAAAAATCTATATCAAGCTAGCGGTTTAAACTAGATCGGGTCAGTTAATTTTGAAGAAATCAGCAAATCATCAAAATTTTTGCAGATAAGTTTCAATACGTTCTTTAAACAACAGATAGAGCTGCACGTAAGTGATGTATTCTGTATTCTGATTGGCTGCTAAATGCAAACCAAATGCAATAAAAAAGAGCGATATGTCTTAGACAGAATTCTGGAAAACTATGAAACTTTTAAAGGGTAAAAGCTGGAATATAAGAAAAAAGTGGCAAATTGTGTTTTTAATGAAGTCATTGGTTTACCTGGGTCAGAAGATTATTGAAATTTTTATCAAATGTGATTATAATTTATTGATTGGTGTAACTGCATAGCAAGCATGCATAAGCACAAACAAATCCTCTTTTCAGGTATAGAAGTGACTAAAAAGATTCCTGTCCAAACTGCCTTTCAAGCAAACAATCAGTTACTTTTCGTCCGAGAAAATATCTTGTAAACCGTGTAAACGTTTCTACTGATTTAACCTTTTAACTGTCATGCCCGAGATAGTCTCGGGCACAGCTGGTTTTCGAAAATGTCACGCCCAAGTATTACTCGGGGTAATTTTTTTTTTTTTTCAGTGCATCGTATTGTTATACCTGAATATATATCGGGAGACGTTTATTTTGGCTTCATCTCTTTGTCAAACCCGACTGTTTCTCGGGTTTGTGCTTAGAAAAGTGTTAAAAATCAAAATAACTTAACAGTTAAAGGGTTAAATATCTTCATAAGGACATTAGTGCCTATTTGGTCCTTCGTTCTATTGAATCAGTCACAACTTTAGTAGTCAATGAAAAATAATTGCATCAATTGATTAACAACTAGTGCGCAATCAGGAGATAACAGAATAATTATTGAACTTGACAACATGTCTTGCATGCAGTGTTGGAGTGTTATTCGACAAACAATGGAATAAGTAGGCATAAAGTTAAACTAAGAGATAAAAAAGCTTTAGACATTTTAAATCATAATTTAAATATAATCTCGAAATCGACAGCATTGAAAAAAAGTTGTATTTATTATTATTGAACATAAATTGCTTTTATCGCTAAATTTTGATAATAAATAGTGTGAGAGGGTCTAAAACTTATTTGAATTTGAAAATCCCGGTTTTAGCCATTAAAACACTTTTTTTCTGAACATTTCCTTTTCATTCATTCTTTTTTGAAAAGTCTTTTCATAAATTACTCTTCCCATTTCTTAACACAATCTAGCCCCTCCCCTCTTTTTTTTTTTAAATTAAACTTTCCAGCTCTGTATAAAAATTCAGACGGAGGTAGTTACCAACGAATTACGACGTTTGTTACAAA